>SSNR01000094.1:301874-313616 GCA_006937965.1 Callopanchax toddi
AAAAACTACGCAGTGGCGGAGCCCCGGGGGTGGATGAGATCCGACCTGGGTATCTGAAAGCTATGGATGTTGTAGGACTGTCGTGGTTGACACGTCTCTGCAACATTGCGTGGTCATCGGGGGCAGTTCCTGTTGAGTGGCAGACCGGGGTGGTGGTTCCCATCTTTAAGAAGGGGGACCAGAGGGTGTGTTCCAACTATAGGGGGATCACACTCCTCAGCCTCCCTGGGAAGGTCTACTCCAGGGTACTGGAGAGGAGGGTCCGGTCGATAGTTGAACCTCAGATAGAAGAGGAGCAATGTGGTTTTCGTCCTGGTCGTGGAACTGTGGACCAGCTCTTTACCCTCGCTAGGGTGATGGAGGGGTCATGGGAGTTTGCCCAACCAATCCACATGTGTTTTGTGGATTTGGAGAAGGCTTATGACTGTGTCCCCAGGGGCACCCTGTGGGGGACGCTCCAGGAGTACGGGGTGGATGGTCTTTTGTTAAGGGCCATTCAGTCCCTGTACCAGAGGAGTGTGAGTCTGTTCCGCATAGCCGGCAGTAAGTCGGACCTGTTCCCAGTGAGGGTTGGACTCCGCCAGGGCTGCCCTTTGTCACCGGTCCTGTTCATAACCTTTATGGACAGGATTTCTAGGCGCAGCCGTGGTGTGGAGGGTGTCGAGTTTGGTGACAGGAGAATCTCGTCTCTGCTTTTTGCAGATGATGTGGTCCTCCTAGCTTCATCAGGCTCTGACCTACAGCTCTTGCTGGGGAGGTTCACAGCCGAGTGTGAAGCGGCTGGGATGAGGATCAGCACCTCCAAGTCTGAGGCCATGGTTCTCGGTCGGAAAAGGGTGGCTTGCCAACTCCAGGTCGGGAGAGAGGTCCTGCCTCAAGTGGAGGAGTTCAAGTATCTCGGGGTCATGTTCACGAGTGAGGGAAGGAGGGAGCGGAAGATCGACAGGCGGATTGGGGCAGCGTCTGCAGTGATGCGGACGCTGAACCGGTCTGTTGTGGTGAAGAAGGAGCTGAGCCGGAAAGCGAGGCTCTCGATTTACCGGTTGATCTACCTCCCAATCCTCACCTATGGTCATGAGCTTTGGGTAATGACCGAAAGAACGAGATCGCGGATACAAGCGGCCGAAATGAGTTTTCTCCGCAGGGTGGCCGGGCTCAGCCTTAGAGATAGGGTGAGGAGTTCGGACATCCGGGAGAGACTCGGAGTAGAACCGCTGCTCCTCCATGTCGAAAGGAGCCAGTTGAGGTGGTTTGGGCATCTTGTTAGGATGCCCCCTGGACGCCTCCCCAGGGAGGTGTTTCAGGCATGTCCTGCCGGCAGGAGGCCCCCGGGTCGACCCAGGACACGCTGGAGAAAATATATCTCTGGTTTGGCCCTGGAGCGCCTTGGGATCCTGCCGGAGGAGCTGGTAGAAGTGGCTGGGGAGAAGACCGTCTGGAGCTCCCTAATTGGGATGCTGCCCCCGCGACCCGGACAAGCGGAAGAAGACGAGACGAGAGACGAGACAAAATAGAATTAAAAGAAAAGGCTTTAAATGAAGATTAATCTGTTTACTGCCCAAGCCCTTTCGGCAATTAATGTATAAAAAACAAAAAGCTGAATGTTTACAGCGGTTTACCCAGAACCCATTCATCATAATTTATATATACATACACATATATACACATACATATGCATATACATACCCATTCATCATACATACATAAATCAATCATAGCCCATTAAAGGTCTAAATCATGTTGTTTTGAGTGATGTCACTAGTGCAGCAGTGTCCACAGTCGGTCCTCAAGGTCCGGTATCCAGCATGCTAACACACCTGAATCAAGGGTTGAATCACCTGTTCTGCAGGTAATCAAGGATCTGCAGAAGGTCTTCAATCAGCCACTAACTGAAATCAGGTGTGCTGAAGCAGAGAGACCTCTAAAACATGCTGGATACTAGCTCCAGGATCAGGATTGGACACCACTGCACTGGTGGGTACGGTCCTTAATGTTAAAAAATTATTGATATATCGCCACTTCAAAATGACCCAAATATCCTTTTTACAAAGTACTGATCTCTCTTAGAAATCGTTATGTTTTTCACAAATAATTCCTTCAGGATTATTAGTAAAGAGGAGATTATATATGTAGATGTGAGGAGTTAAAAAAAAACATCCAGCAGATTTACATGACTGGGAGGAGACTTTAGAGGAATGCTACTGGGAGAAAACAATGTAACTGTGTACATGTATGACTTAAAATCTCTCACACACAGTTATGGCCACACAGCCATCCTCCTTCAGTCTGGTTTATAGGATGTGGTTGTGTAGGAGTAAGATGTTAGTATGCAGAACACTGCCATCTTTGACTCTTAAATCTAAATCTGCCTCTGTTTGGTGTCACAATCACATTTCAAGTTCACAACCAAACTAGCCTCTGCACTCCACCAGCATGTGGTCATGTCTGGGTTTGTTTTTCATTCAAGTTATTGTTTTTATTAAAACACAAGAAAAACCTAAAATTTTACGAAAAAAGACACCTCTCTAGAAAATGATGAAACCTCTCAAAATCTAACCGGGTTTCAGGTTTGTTTAATCTAGAACTGACCAAAGGGAGAAAAGATGAAGAGCAACAAGAAGGGGAAAAAACACATGAAGAGAAATGTACAATGTTGCCATGGCAACACATTCAGAGTCACGCTTATAAAGAGCAAACAGTGACATACCCAACTGTTTTCTGTTTTTCACCAAAGCACACAGCGAGAAACACACAACTTGAGTTGAACAAATAAAATAATGAAGGTGAACATCAGGATGAATCTAAACTGACTGATGGATGAAAACCAAAAGGAATGACGTCGCCCTGCAGAGAAAGTGAACAGTTTTGTGTACTTGTGCGAATGCCAGAGTTCTAATCCATCATAATCCATCATGCAGGCTCAATCTGTGTGTGACGAGTAGCACTGGCGCTGTCATTCAGACGGAGCGTGATTTACCAGGGTCAGTAGTCCATGATGCATTGTGTGGGCATCTGTTGGCAAACGTGTGTGTTTCTGTGTGTGGTGGTGTCAGCTGTGTCTGGTTAAGTCTGTCAAAGGGTACAAAGGAAATAAAGGTTTTTCTGTTTGTTTTGCAGAACTCAGAAGGTTTTTACATTTAGGTCGTCCCAAGGGGAAGATTTCTAGAATGCAGAACGACAACGGGATGAAGAAAAACAAGAGAAGTGGGCAGCAGCACAAGGAGAGTTGTAAGGATGCATCTCTGCAAGCTGTTCACTGCTAATACATGATGTCTATTGTTAATGAATATTTATAATGTATGTTCAGTTCTTGCATATAATAGTTAAATTCCCTCTCTTGAGCTTTACTGGTTTTCATTCCATAATGATTTTTAGACAGAAAGATAAAGATTGTGATAAAAATGCCACAAATAGTCAGCATCAGTATTTTTAGTCAACAGAATTTTTATGAATTTAGCTAATAATAATAACTGTCTTCCTCTACAGCACTAGTCTGCGCTGTACACATCAGTCAGCTCCACCTAGGTGCATATAACTAACGCATGCACACTCCAGATTTGTGCGGACCTGATTCCTCTGCCCAAATGCGCCTTTGCGGACCGGAGCTTTCATGCAAAACTATGTTTGGGGACTGTTTTTGGAGCAGCACCTAAGTGTGCGTTGCTAATTAGCTTCTCCGGTAGAACTGGTTCATGCTGTTATGCTCTCTGACATTCAGCAACTGAGTAGTTCAGAAGTGACTCCCAGCTTCAAGCGTCACAGGTGCTTTCACGGTCCCGATCGCTCTACATGGGGTGCATCTTTACAACTTCAACCCGAGCAATGAGATTAATTAAGAAAGTAATTCATAGGCCCCCTCAGAAACAAACAAAGTTCTTTAAAAATGACCAGTGCCTGCCTATCGTCAATAAATTCATCTAATCGCCAAATCTTACTAGACAAGATGTCCCTTTGGCAGCTATCAGAAAGGAATACACACAAAAAGCCCAAGGCAAACAAAACTGTACAGAACAAGTGTGACTGTAAAGGAGTGAATGCAATGAGAACCCAGTCATTTGCTGATGTGATGTCAATGAATGTTCTTAAGGATAAAAAGTCATCAAGCTAACAAAGGTGAAAATGAGCCTCTGCATTAAAACAGCAGACATTAATGGTTGCAGTGGAATTTAACCTTGAATTCTGGTGTGTAGCACACACATCAACAGTAGCTGCTAAGGGCCAGTATTTATAGCTTTTACTTGTATAAATCTGGTCCCTTGGTCATTCATGAAGAATCTCCCATAATCACTATGTTTCAGATAATAAAAATCTGCAAAAATTCATTCTAAAGGAGCTTACAACTGCACAAATCTCCAGTGTTCTGTGAGAGGCAGCATAACAAAGTCACATTGAAATAAACATGCAGATGTGACTCCTGCCACACTGGTTGAACCAATCCTGTGAAGCCTGCCATGGGAGGGTCAGAGGTTAAATCAGTGGTAATGACTTGTGTTAGAAGCTTTGACGCACAATTACCCTCCTGCAGGCTTGTGACGGCCATCAGTTTATCTCACAGAAACCTATGAACTCGTAAATATAAAGTTAAAACACAGCCTTGGTGACCTAGATGAGCCCAAACTGTCAGGGTTGCAAATCAGGGTTCCTCATGAGATGATGGATGGTGTTCTGGAGTATCTCCTCCCAGATCCTGACCAGACCATCACTGAGCTCCTGGACAGTCTGAGGTTCAACCTGGCAGCAATGGAAGGACCTAAACATGACATCCCAGAGATGTTATATTCTAGGTCAGGTGATGGATTTGAGATAGACCACCCCAGACCAACACTGACCCACCAACAAACCATTATGATGAACAATGATGCAGCAGCATAACATTCACCACAGCTTCTCCAGACCCTTTCATGTCTGTCACAGGAGCTCAAAATCAGCCTGCTCTCATCTGTGAAAAGCACAGGAATCCAGTTCTGGACCTGCCAATTCTGGTGTTCTCTGGTAAATAAATACCAGTGGAGCTCCATGGTGTCAAGCAGGAAGACCAGGACTCACAAAAGAACGTCGGACACTCAGGTCACCCTCATGAAGTTTGTTTCTAATGGTTTGATTAGAGACATTCATGCCAGTGGCCTGCTGGAGGTGACTTTGTAGGACTTACACATCCTGTTTTTTCTTACACAAAGGAGTAGTGGTCCTGCTGATGGCTTTAGGGCCTCCAACTGTCCTGTCCAGCTCTCCTAGAGTAACTGTCTCCTGGAATCTCCTCCATCTTCTTCAGACACAGCAAACCTTCTGACAATGACATGTATTGATTGTGTCATCCTGGTAGAGTCGGGCTGTCTGTGCAACCATCTGTAGGGCCCAGGTAATGCAAAACAGCTGACACGGATTAACAACCCCCTCGGATACCTAACTGACCAGATCAATATACCAGAAGTTTCCCTAACTTGATGCCAGACTCTGGTTAATAAGTGCTTCTGTTTTTTTAGCAGCACATTCCAACAATGTTTTGGATTATTAATGTACAAGGTGGTGTACTCAGGCAGACCAAACACAGAGTTTTCATGTAATTCTCCCACAATACATCTGTGTGAGTAACAAACTGGACTCCACTAGGGCTGAACTTTGTCACTGGTTCTGTTCATAACCTTTATGGACAGCATTAGGTGCAGTCTTGAAGTGGAGGGTGTTGAATCTGGTGGCAGAAAAATCTCATGTCTGATTTTGCAGATGATTTTTTTCCCTCCTAAATTCATCAAGCTCTGAGCTTCAGTTCTTGGTGGTTTGCAGCTGAATGTGAAGCAACTGGGATGAGAATCTGCACTTTCAAATCTGAGGCCATGGTTTTCATTAAGAAAAGGGTGAACCACCAACTCCAGGTCTGGGGAGAGGTCCTAACTCAAGTGAAGGAGTTTAAAGGGACACTCCACCAAAAAGTGATTTTCTTTTGTCTGTCGCCATATTCCCCATAGTTAGTGGGCAAAAACAGTTTGTAACCAGCCCAGCTGTTATCCTGATCCGGCAGTACTCCTTTAGCTTTAGCTTAGCAGAAAACAATGTAAGTGAATGGTAACAACTAGCATTGTGAGAAAAAAGCACTAGGTAAGACCCAATACCTGTATTGGTCAGATACTAACGTCATATACTCATGTCTCGTACTCAAACTAGTTTTGACTTATTTTTTCTGTTGTACCAAACCATGATTTAGATAAGAGATCTTTATTAGTACTCATATTGATACTCGGTATTGGCAAGCACTTAAATGTAAGTACTCATACTTGGTTTGAAAAAATCTGGTATCGGTGCATCCCTATTAAGCACTGTTATCACACATGACAGGTTGTCCTAATATCGTGCAGCCCAAATAAAGGAGAACACATCAATCTGACTGCAGCTTGTAGCAGATGATGATGGGAACAACTGGCATTGTATATTCTTTATATTCTTATCCAAGTACTCTAAGAAACAGATTATTTTATAGAATACTCAATTACTTAGAAGAATCACAACAACTTGTATGTTCTCTTTCTTCTCTTTGTATATGCTGTGTGCAAGTGAACCACAACAGATCAGCCTATTTACATCCACGTTAACCTGTGACAGGTGAGAGCCAGTGCCTGTAAATGGTTAATATGTTTACCTAGAAGAGTATTAACTCTGGGGTTTGCCTTTGGGTGTACGCTCTCTGTCACTCAGTGGTGTCATCTTCTGTTGTGAGTGCTAACTCACTGTGCACACAGGACACATTAGGTTACATCAGGACCTCTTAAAGCTGAGGGCATGTTTATAATCGTGTGCAATGGGATGGAAGTGAGTGGGACAAAAAGCTGTCCCTTTAAAAAGCTCCTCTGCTTCAGCGGGCCAGTTCCTGTTAGTGCATCCAATTACTCAGCATCCGCTGCTCTCACTGGGACCAAGATTGATCCCAAACTAGGGACAGTGTCCAAAACAAGCAAGTAGGCTGATTTATCAAGAATTAAGAAGTAGACTTAGAGGATGACTAAATTATTCCAACAGGCCACAAATCAAAGAAAGCAAAAAAGTAGACGATGGATGAAGATAAAGCTGAGAGTCAGTGGAGGACACCTAACAGCATGATTTTGATTAAAGAGGTTGCTGCAGGTGTTAGTCACATGGCCCTCCTGTTGCTGTGTCAAGTGGTACACAGACATAAATAGAAGCTGCTAGTGTTATTCACAATGAACGAGAGGCTAAGCTAGGGCCAACAGACATCACTAATAACAGCCATTGCTTTACTGTTACAGTTAAAAATGACAGAGGCTTGTCTTGTTGGAGGGATGTAGCAGTTGTTCAGCAGGTAATCAGAATCAGATGATGTCCAACACAATAAAAAAACACATCTACTATACATGCACTATAACACAGAGGCTAATTTTCACTAGCATCTGGCCTTCAGTGTGTAAAATATTGCTAAGTGAAGAGAAAAATCTAAAGGTTAGCTGGTTATAACTGCAATATATGCAGAAATAGAACAAGAAGTATAGAAGGGTTAATAAAATAAAGATTCACTTTCTCAACCCCACTTCCTGTCAGGAACATCATCTAGACCAGGGGTCTGCAACCTGTGGCTCTGGGGCCACATGTGGCTCTCCAACCCCAATACAGTAGCGTCATGTAGTTTTGAACAAAAATGACACGCACCTGTATAATGTTAACATTTATGTTGACAATAGGAAAAACATGTTTATTTTTGGTAGTATGGTGCATAAATGTTCTGCAGCAGACACTACACTCAAAAAAAGCAACATGGGCATCTGTTCTAGTACCCTAAGTCAATCATATTGTTCCTACTAAATAAAATCATGTTTTGTAGTTGTACATAATTTAATCATGTAGTTTTAACATAAAATGCAACAAGTTAAAATGTACTAGAACATTTTTTGTTACTGTAACATAATCAAAATGGGTTCAGTTTGCAAATCACTTCCACTCCAGAACAAGGGGGCAGTAGTGAGCATATTCCTTATAACAAATGCCCTTAAGTTCAAGGTTGAAGGAGCAGCCATGTCAAGATTGAATTGCATCTATGTCAGAAGGAAAGTTATTTCCTTTATTTATACAGAACCAGCATTACTGGTCAGAGTTACACAGAATAATTACCGTATTTTAATAAAAGGCCCTTTGTTGTGTCTTTCTACCTACAAGCGGTGATTGTGGCGCAGTGGCAAGAGATATCACCTTCCATGACAGAGAGCGTGGGTTCAAACCCTGGCCTGGCCATGTGTCAAAGTAACCTTGGCCAAGATACTGAACCTCCCAACAACCGCCTCCCAGGTGCCATTCTGAGTTGGCAGCCCACTGCTCCTCAAACAATGAGCATGGGTCAAACTTAACAAGTTTCCTCCATAACATTTTAATATGAGAATTATCCTAAAACAGCTCAAATCTTCACCTAAACATGTTGAAAATTCAGTCATCAGTTTTACTGATGAGTTAATAGTAGAAGTACTTTCTGACATACAGACTTTACTGCAAATCCATCAGAAAACTGAAACTTTTACGATTGAACTATTTTGCTTTAACAACAAAACATGGATTTCACTGTTTTTAGACATCAAAATATGACATAGTGATATAATAGTCAACTCTTCATAAATACCTAACAAAAAACTTTTAAAATTGTTGTCCTTTCCCTGCATTGAGGTGCTACCTTACATTTAATTTACCTCCAACTGGGCTTTTTTTTTTTTTTTTTTTTACTAATTTTCTACAAAAATGGTAAAAACTGGTATAGCTCTAAATATTTATCAACAAAAAATTGTAACTAAAAAAGGAAGAAAAATAAGTAACTGGAACATTAGGGATTATTTTGTGGCTCTAATTGAATTACTGTTCATAGGAGCGATGGTAAAATGTCTCTTTCAGTCGTGAAGTCTGCAGACCGTCTGATCTAGACAAACAGTAAACACAGCCAATTTGTGGCTAAATGAACTACAAAATGCTGTCAGAGGAGAAATGTTACACATTACTGTGAATAAAGGGTATGTTAAAATAACACAAAATGAAAACATTCACGTTGTGATTCAGGTGACTCACAGTTTACAGACAGACCTTGATGCTTGTTACTCACTGAAAAGGTGTTTTGTTGTTGCTGATGCTCCTTAATACTAATAAAGAGAAAAGCTGTTGGATGAGGGAATAAGGAACTCACCTAAATGCATTTCAGCTGACTGCCTAAATTACTAAACAGACGGCTGAATATCTGACATGATTACTGATCATCAGAGTGAATGAGTTTGTGATTAGTTAACTCATTTGGATAGTCAAACTTGGCCTGGGTTGACTGCCGGAGTGACAAATAGCAAATTGCCAGTGAAATCTGTCGAGGCCTGGAGCCATAAATCCACTCACAGAGGAGACCAGTCTCCAGATCTGAAGTTATCAGGAACATACTGGTTTAAACTAGTCATTCTTAGACCTGGTTCACTGGATTCTGATTAACTAATGCAGGAGGTCAATGTCATTATCATGGTAATGAGATTCTGCGCCTGCCAACCCGCCTGTGTGACCAGCAGGTTCAATTACTAAAACCAGCAGAACTGGTCTGACTGGCACCAACACTGGCTGAATTTAATCCTCCCAGATGTGGATTTTGAAACAAACACTAAAACAGACCCACTGACACGTAGCTGTGTGGTTTTTATTCACTTTACTGCTAAACATGGTGGATTAAAAATTGGCTCCTAACTGGAGGTGACCAACTCACTATATGGTGTTAAAAATTCAGCCAGAGCAAGGGGGGGGGGGTTTGCAGGTTTTAAAGGGCATATTAAAAATGCATTGGATTTCCTAATATGTGTGATAGAGCGTGATAGGTCCACAGTGGTGTTGAGCATGCACATAACGATGTTGGTGGTTTATCATTGTACTGAGGGTGGATCGTGGAGGAATGTCTTGGAAGTAGGGCTGGAACAATTCATCAAACTATTAAAATAATTCAATTATAAAAATCCTTGAGGCAAAATGAATCAAATTGAGGCTTCGTTAAAACCATGTGACTTCATGCTGCTCAGTGATCACATGTTTCACAGGGACAGTTATTAGCTAAATGTTATCGCAACCGTGCCACGTCAATTCAGTTCAGTTCAGCATTTTTCAGAAACAACAAAACAAGTCATCGCAAAACACTAAACCAGGCTACAAATCTATTAATTGCAGGTCCAATAACTTTATACAAACGTCTGACATGTTTTTGACTGATATGTTTTAAAAAAGCAAGAACTTTTTTCTTGAGTACAAAGAGAGACCCTTGTGATTTGGGTTGAAGGTTTTCCAAATATGTCACAGTCCAATATTGTTAGAATAGGTGGTGGATGTAAAAAGAGCAGCAGCATCCTGTGTGAAGAGAAAATGGGGGTTTAAGACTGATCCGTGAATATGTCAGAGGTTGTGTTCTAGTCTACAGGTGGTAAAGAAAAGATGTGACCTGTCTGCTTGTTGATGATGAATTATTGATTGAAATATTTTTGTTAAAAAAAAAAAGAATTGAATCAGGCTAGTTTTCTGAACAGAACTAGTTAAAAATATCAAATTTACTACAAATAAGTATATGAGTATATTTATACATTATTACCAGGTCCACACCGGGCTGTATTCATGTCATGTCAAAGAGACTATAATGAGATCAGGATCAGATAAATCTGAAGTTCCTGCTCAGAAACCTGGTTCCAAATAATAATGAAGGGCATAAAAACTAATATTTAAACTCATAAAGTGTCGATCAAATTACCGGTATGAAAGGAGCATTTTAAGTGTCCCCAACATTTTTACATCACCATAAAATATATAAACCTATGTTTTGACATTTTGTTTGTTGATAAAACTGTAATCAAATTTTTGACAAAACCTGAAGAATCGAAGTGATTTACTAATCCTTCTGTTTTCAGTGATGCAGCATGGTGTCCAATGACGAGCTCTAAACAAAGAACACAATAAACATCCAGCTGTCTATTTTAGTCAGCTGGTTGGTGTCTGCTCGCTCGGAGGTGTTTCTGATGTCCTCTGAAGGTGTGAAGGTTTCTCCTCAGGCAGAGCGATGCAGCAGGAGGCATCTTATCTCGATCTTTTCTTGATGATTTATTTTTCATTTTCTGGTTTCCTGTTTATACTCTAGCTCTATTCCATGTTTGAGCTGTGTCAGCTGCCTGCAATAACTCTATATGGAGATTAAAAAGGTGTTCCTGAATCCCTCAAATGAAACGGTTTGGTTTAACAAAGTGGTCTCATTTACAGCAAGAGATATCTAGGCTCTGAGAGTTAGAACATCTCCTCCTGTGACACGTTTTTAATTGCAAAATAGGAGAGTCTCACGGAAAACTTGATTATTAGAAGTGATGTAATAAATGTACTTGTAATGTCATGTACTTAAAGTACATTTAATTAACTAACAAGTTTTCATTTTTTATAAGAATGAAGACAACTGTTGGAAGAGTAACACAAAAAAAATATGTTTTAATGATGCTAATGGAGTTAAAACTACATAAAAATGATATTTTGTTGTAGTAGACTGTGTACAGCAGGTGAACTGATCATTTATTTCATTGTTTCTAAGTAGCTACTGAGGCCACAGTCAGAGGTTTTTATCACTGGAGAAACTATCTGCTCAGCTTGTTTGGACTAAATAGGATTTAAAATGAATGACAAATGGAACTATTATAATACATACATTTTAGTTATAAAGCACTTTACACCTGCAAGAAAATCTCAAAGTGCTACAATTAGAAGGAA
>SSNR01000094.1:313719-343147 GCA_006937965.1 Callopanchax toddi
CCCCCCCCCCCCCCCCCCCCCCCCCAAAAAAAAAAAAAACCTAACTATTATAATTTTAAAATTCAGTAAGTAATGGGTAAAAGTATAGTTATGATGGGATTTTTTTAACCTGTCAGTTAAAATGACAATGACAAATTCTTGCACAACCCCTGCTGTATGTTTTTCTGTCATAAAAGATCAAATACATGTGGGTGGATTTCTGCTCTCCTGAGCTTTACAATATATATAAAGTAGTGAGTTTTTACAAGTATTGGTCTTTTTATATATAGGTAATATCAATAGTGAGTAAGTAAGTAGTAAGGTGTATTTATATGGTGTGCTTCACAAAACATCAGAACAAAAACACGATAAAAGACAAAAAAAAAGAATAACAATAATTTAAAAGGTCATTAAAAAAATTATCTTTTAAAAAATGAATAAAGATGGTTAAAAACCTATGTTAAAACACAAAAAAATGTAAGTACCGGTAAAAGCAATTTGAAATAATCAGGTCTTCAGCTGTTTTTAAAAGGTGTCCAGACGATACCACGTAAATATAAAGGAAGTTCATTCCAAAGTGGAGGTGCAACCCTGAAAGAGTCAGGATTTCAAAGTGCATTCTACTAGGCTTGGGCGGTATCCAAATTTTGATACCGTCAAACTTCCTCCACATTTTCCCGGGGTATACGGTGTTACCGTGACCAGGGTTGGACCGGGACCATAATTCAGCCCGGGGATTTTCAGTCCCACCATGAGCACTTACAGCTGCTTCGGACGGCTACCGCTGTTGACTGAAGCGCTGTAAGCTCGTGAACACACCTGCGAGCTCACGCTGCAACAAGGAACTGCTGAGTAAAGCAGGGGTCGGAGGTCCCGCTGTTGACTGAAGTCCTAAGCGCGCACGAACACACCCGTAGCTATACGAGCTCGCGCGGCAACAAGGAAGTGCTGATTAAAACAAGCCGCTCAGATAGTGGGCTGTGTGAGCGTCCCAGACTGACCCAAAGTTACCATCAACTCACCGGCAGTCCAGCGCTACCAATCATGACGGTATTGAAACAAATACCGTTGCTATATTTCAATATCGGCTGTATACGGTATTACCATAATACCGCCCAAGCCTACATTCAACATTTATTAGATAACCAATGAAGACATCAACATAATCTGAATATCCAATCTTTCTGGTTTGTCAGACATTGTTTTCTTGTCTGTGCAGGTGACAAGATCACCACCATGTCAGTAACAGAAAAAACACAACAGCCATGTGTGCTGCTGATTTTAGACAGGAGGTTTATGTTCCCAGTGATATGATAGAGTCCCAGATGGGATGCAAAAGCCAGGACCACATCAGATTGATGGCAAACAGCTGAACATGGTGCAAACGCTTCATTGCTTCCATCAGTAAGGTCCTCAGACACAGCTGCACGAGACTGGGGACGTGTTACTGCCAGGATGGTGACTTATAGAGCCTGACATGAGCTGTAACTCCTCAAATATTTGCTAATTTTAAGATTCATCTCTTTTCATTTTGATTCCCCCTCACTGACTTCCTCTAGTGTCTCTGATTCAAATGTAGCATCACTTCATGTGAGACTATGACCAGATCTTTGGGATTTGGTTGAGCTAAACTTTTTTGTTGTCCATCATTTTGACTGACAGGTTCTAAAAGATCTATTTTGACCCATAATGTTTACGTTCAGAACGGTGGCCCAAAAAGGACAATAAGGCTGTTGTTCAACTAATCTATATCGTGCACCGAGAGACAAAGCAGCTAATTAATCTGCTCACTCGCCACCCAGTGGTCAGGGGTGGGAATTACAATCTGTCAAAATAATCGATTTTTCTGTCATCGTTTTAAAAAACAATCAATGACGGAAAATGTTCTCGGTAACAACACTCTACATGTCATTGTGGTCCATTTATTAGTTCATTCCCATGAAAACCCTGTGTTTTTCTTCATTTTTAAGCCTCTGGAGATGTTTGTCTACTATAAATAACATCTATAAAAATCAGAGTGACCTTACACATGTTCTTCCCAATAAAATACTGAAAAGTGGTCTGCATTTATAAAGCCATCCACAGCCCTTTTGTGCCACTCTCTTTTAATGAAGTTGTCATAGAAATAGTTCAGCTAACAGTCAACTCAGTGTGAGCTGCAGCTTCATGACGTGTGAGGTGACCTTCACAAGGTTTTTATTTTGTCAAGAAAAATGCCCCAGATCCATCTTTGTAAGCCCTACTTAAAGCTCTCAGAGCATTTTGGAAATTGATATAATTAAAAAGTAATTACTGGGTAATTGCATCTTCCTTGTCTCAGTCATTCATAAAGATGACACTAATTGCATGGAAATGGTACACGTCACTGTCCAAGCTTAATGATGACATTAATAATGAACACTACAATGTACTTAAAGAGATTCACAAATACATGGAAAGTATTTATCAGGAAACTCCCTTTAATATTCTTGCAGACCCTGTGGCCATGTTATCACCCAGCTGAGAGGACTGTATATAATGACTTGTGTTTTCGTGTCACTGCAATAAACCACTAACAGTCTGTGTGTTTTGGTTCAATCTGGCCTGAACACCAGCCAGCAACAGATGGTACTGTCACGGTACAAACAACAGGAGTAAAACACGGAGAGCAGAGTCTGTGTTTTAACGTTAAACAGTTTCTGTATTAGCTCTTTTTATAAAAAAGAAACAGGTAAGAAATGCTGCTGCTCATCAATCTATAAAATCTATCTGCTGCTGTGAAAAGGAGTGTAACACTGAACAAAAATATAAACGCAACACTTTTGTTTTTGCTCCCATTTTTTATGAGCTCAAAGATCTGAAGCATTTTCTACAAACACAAAAGACACATTACTCTCAAATACTGTTCACTAATCTGAGCACTTCTCCTTTGTCAAGATAATCCATCCCACCTCACAGGTGTGGCATATCAAGGTGCTGATTAGACAGCGTGGATATATTGTACAGCTGTGCCCTTTGTCAGCAAAACCTTTGGTCTTGGAACTCTCTCATGGATGTCCTGCCTTTTTCTTATTGCTGAATCATGACCTCTGACCTTAACTTTAACCAAGTGAGTCCTCTAGTGCTCTAGATTTTGTTCTGGGTTCTTTTGTTCTTGAATTTCTTTAGAACAGGATATGATGTGTTAGCCTGGCGAGCCAGACTACGGTATATATGTGGATATAGTCTGGCCACAACTCATTCATAGGGGCGGGATCAGCGGATGTCAATCAAACTGTCTTCACATGCTATTGGATAGCGCTAGGACTAATCAGAGCCGTTCAGTGACAACCGAAACCAGCTGGTAGATTAAACTTTTACCATGTGCCGTGCCGTCGGCGAATGTCCTAAATGTAGACCGGCCGAGGTAGCTGGTGAAAGAAAGGCACTGGCTACCTTGGCCCACCTCGGCCGGTCTACATTTAGGATATTAGCGTCCCGTCGGCAAATCGGCCAATAAATCCTTTTTCAAAATAAAAGACTTAAGTGCCTATTTCTGTTCACATCTTAAAGAAAAGTCCAAATCTAAATCGTCCAAAGCTGATGACAAAGACATTTCAAACAAACGCGGATCCCGAGCTGCCGCCATGTTTAAATTCTGAGTCGGACTCAGAGCTTTGCCTCTTCCATCATTGGCTAAGCCTGCCCACCAAACCATTAGAGCGCTGTGATTGGCCCGGTACGAGACTGACCGGACCAATCAGTGGGCTGCAGAGGTTCCAATGAGCGTGGCAGAGCAGAACTGAAGGTCTGGTTCACCAGGCTAATGATGTGTTGCTTTTTGAGATCTTTTAGCCTCCTTCATGATGTCAGACAGGTTCTATTGAAGTGATTCCTTAAGTCTACACGTCTGGTAGTGATCAGGTCTGGTAGTGATCAGGTCTGGTAGTGATCAGGTCTGGTAGTGATCAGGTCTGGTAGTGATCAGGTCTGGTAGTGATCAGGTCTGGTAGTGATCAGGTCTGGTAGTGATCAGGTCTGGTAGTGATCAGGTCTGGTTGTGTCTGGTCTGGTGGGACTAAACTCAGCTTTACAAATAACGTGTTTAATCACAGGTAAAATAATAAAAAGTAAAAACTGAACAAACGTGTAAGGGGTAAATACTTTTTAACACCCCACATATAAAACAAAAAGAGGCAAAGATTGATGACAGTAGTACTGAATCATAGTTTACTCTTAATCATATAAAAACACCACTGTTTATGATCTTATAATCTAGGATGAGTGCATACTAGATGTGTGCTGTGTGTGAGAGGATCTTTCTCAATCAGAAATGTCTTTCAGCTTCAGTCCATTAATTTTCCTTTCCTTTATCTCTTTCATGCTCTCAAAATCCAAAACAACAACCCGGCTGAGTTTACCTCAAAGTGGTCCAAACAAAAAAGACAGAAGCCAGAAAAGACTCAAAAGTCTATCGTCAAGGGCCAAGTTAACCCCGGTGGGCTTCTCTTAAACGCAGGTTGAGACACTTCCTCAGGCTCTGCCTTTCATCCCACTCCACTCTCATCCTCTGCTGTTGTCTCTGTTTACCGTTTAATGTTCCCCGTCTCACTCATATTTTCACTGCTTTCCTATAGTTCAGTCTGTTTGGAGTGGACACAAAGCATCATCCTTTTAATTGCCACAACCGGCCAAGAAAACACAGACGCACAAAAACACACAAAGCAAGGGAGATGATAGAAAGGCAGAATGCAATATCATTAAAAAAAACTGAACAAAGAGAAAGCAAGGATTAAAGATATGATATTTATAACACGGAGAAGGAATGGGCAAACATTTGTCATCTCAAAACCTCATCTAGCATGTGAATCTAACGGTTTTGCTTTATGTTACCTTTCAACACTTAGAAATGATGTCTAATCAAACTTATTTCCGATAAAACAAAAACATTTTCTCATTTTAGCCTTCTAAATGTTTAATGTATGTGTGTGTGTTTAACAATGCTAGCAAACAGTTTATGTTCAGACCCAAAAATATGTGAAGAGGAACGTCTTAAACTGCACTCCAGGTTAAAAATCTTGGTTCACATCAGCAAAGTTTTTGGTTTGTTCAGTTAAAATAACTGAGCTGAATCAGTGATTGTGAATGTGCACACCACCGTGTGGGTCAGTGGCAACTTCCCACATGTTTTATACTGCTTGTATTTATAGACATCTAGAAATAATTCATAGTGTGCGTCATTCTAAGAGAAGTTGTAAAAAGCTTTTTAAACCAATTCCCTGCTGGGATCTCATGTTCTTTCAATCATAAGTTTACATATATTTTGTAAATATTTAGGGTAAGACTCTTGGATTTGTTAGCCAATGAGGCTACATTGACCAGCGAACACGCATCGAATTGACCTTCCTCAGTTGAAGCAGTGTGATAACAAACTACAACTTTCTATGCAAAAGACACTTTTTTTTTCAAAAACAAGTTTTAAATAGTTGAAAACTTGCCTCATTCCAACCAGCTTCTAGCTGATCCTGCTGCTCAGAAAACTCTCTTAAACTCATCAGCTGATTTACACTAAAACTACTCAACTTTCTGGAGATAACCTACAAACATGTTCCAATCAACTAATCCTACAAGAGTAATTTAGTTTAGGTATAAGATCACACTACAGCGTTCCAGCAAGCTTTGCTCTTTTTGCATCAGAGCATCCTGCTGTGCGTTCCCTGCACTGTGGGAGCACGAGTGAAGACTCACACTAATCCCAGAGATCAGACGAGGTGAGGGCGGCTAACGGCTCTGTGCAGATGGTACATGAAGAAGAGGAGAGAGGGATGATGTTAGGGACAGAAAATACAGACAAGAGAGAGGAAAAGGAGGGAGAAGCGAGGGAACTGAAGAGGAATAGAAAGAAGGATTGGGGGAATAGTGCCAGGCAGACAGCACTTGAGCACTGCCCGCTGTTGGCTCTCTGCTACACAAACCCTTCCTGGACACTGAAAGTAATGCTTTTCCTTCACACTGCTATCTCTGACACACAGGCTACCAACCAAGCACACACACACACACACACACTCACCTCTCAGTGTGTGCAAAAAGAGAGCAGTGAACAAATCATAAACCAGAGCGAGCTAAATCCTTCTGCACATGTGCATCATTATAATAAAGCTCAACGTATAAATGCATCACTAACAAGTCCACAGCCTCTGCACAACAGAACACACACACATGTACACACACGTACACACACACAGTGCACTGAAGCAAATAATGTGCTTTAATAACTCCAAAGGGCATTTACGTGTAAGAGGTAAAACATAATGTGTGCACAAAAGATCACATTGTTTGTTCACATGTAAGCACACACACACACACACACACACACACACACACACACACACACATACAGGACCATATGCCATATTGCTGATGCTAAATGGAGACGGGAAGACAACTGTGAGACAGCATGAGAGCTGGCAGCAACAACGGAAACATCATGGAAAAACACAACAACCTCAACACGTAGTAACAACAGCAGGGCGCCACAGCGGTCACAAACACTGCATGTCGACACGTCGTTGCCGTTTACCTTTTTGTGCGTCGAAACATGTTGCTCGCAGTGGAAAGATGTGCTGGCAGATGAGCATGAGAGCAGCAAAGCCACGGTTGCACACACAGAAATAAACACACACAAAGAGGCAGTCAAGATGCTGTGATTACGCTCCACGCTGGCATGGCAGCTCCCTCTGACCATTAAAAAACACACAAACACAACAGAACACTGTCCCTGATGGCTCCCCGTGACTCTGTATGCACGAGTGTGTCGTCAGGAGTCGGTGCAAGAGAATGAAGAAATATCTGGAGATGTCATCTGTGTTACAGCTGCCGAAGATGAGAATTAAAGCGAGGAGCGAGGAGAGCCGGGCTGCCGAGCATCCGGCTCACGAGAAGAGAGGATTGTGGGGCTGCTCTCAAGGGTATCGTGCCAAGCCAGGAAGTGTGCAGCGACAGCGAGGGGGGGAGGTGGGCACAAAGAGAGGGAGTGTGTGTGTGTGTAAGGAGAGAGGACAGCGGGTAAAGAACATATGGGGGAAAAACATGTAAAACAATAAGAGGAATGGAAGAGACAAAGCAGCGACAAAACTAAACACACTGAGTCACCACAAACAAAGGTGTTGATATTTTAGTTTTACTTAGAAGTAAACAGATTACAATCACACATATCTCACCCACTTTACAACCCAAAATGTACACATTACAGGCTACTGTCAGTCATTTTAAATAATGCTATCTGTCACACACATAAATCAGCATGGAGTTCAGCATTCTGCCACTTTAATATGAAGAATCCTGGATCAAACCAAAGAGGATCAACAGAAAAAGCTCCTCAAAGACCTGAACCTACAGTGATCCACCACCGAGGCGTTCACTGAACGGTTTAAAGCTGGGAGTTCGGGCCGGTCTAAGATAGTGACTGTGATAACACCAAGGAATGTTACGATGACAAAATCAATGGTGATAGATCAACAGTGTTTCTGAAAAGAAACTAATAATGCATTAAAGTTAATATTTGGGGTATTTCTTAGCTGATTTGTTCAAATAAATTCCCCAGCCACCCAATATTTATTTTATTAAAAATTACTCAATGTCTGTTTTTTTCCCCCATGAATAACAACGAAGGTATGAGTAATCAAACCGGTGCTTAAAGGGTTAAAACCCTCCAAATGGTTGAAAGTTTAGTCGTTTTGAGCGGGAATGAGGTTGTTTAACAGATTTATGCTGATAATAGAAAAATTATATTCTAGTTTTTATAGTGTTTTTTTTTTTTTTGTAGGTGGACATTTTTGTCCTTAACAACCCATGAGGGTAAATTAAAACGCCGCCTGAGGATTGAGACACATTCCCAAACAAGCAGACTTTTTATTTATTACATTTATCACTATAATCAGAAAGTAGGAGGTGTGTAAGACTATCGAGAGAAGAACGAGGGTTTGATTTTAGGATTTATTGGGGGGAGTCACATCAGTCTGATACATGCACACACACACACACACACACACACACACACACACACACACACACACACACACACACACACACACACACACACACACACACACACTCACAGAGGCAGCTCTGTATTTTTAGATGTAAAATGTCACAGCATTTGCTCTGGCCTTGTCTGTTTGTCCTCGATTTCATGGGAGCTCAGCCAGGAGACATGTCAGCTTCACTGTGTGTGTGTGTGCGTGTGTGTGTGTGTGTGCATGTGTGTGTATTTCCTCCACTCTTCCATTTTGAAACCCATCCACCAAATGTTAAAGCTGACGTGGGGCGACAGTTGCACAGTAGTGCTGAGGGGAGTAATTCAATAATGGATGTCGTCTCTAATGTGGGAGTCTGGTTGGATAAAATATACATGGGAGAGAAGAGGAGGGTGGATGGAGGAGGGGAGGGGGGGTGATATCACTGAAACACAGTGGGAGGTCAGAGACGACAAAGCGGAGAATGATATCATATAGAAAACACAACTTGTGTTTGTGTGCGTCATACGGTAGAGGTCAAAGCGTTTTCTCTTCTACAGGAAATGACCAGCCACCAAGTTTCACCCACACTACGGGAGTCCAGCGTGGAGAAAAACACACCGCCAGCTTCAATCAGAGGAGGTGAAGCAGAGAGGCGAGAGCTGACTGTGAGCCTCCTGCTCCAGATTCTCTTTCATGTCACGCCGTGACATCTGCCACCCCGCCACACGGGTCAGAGGTCACAGACAAAACACACTCCATGACAGCACTTAGGCACACACACGTGCTCCACACTGCGGCACACACACAAAAGAAGGAGAACAAACCCAGCTTGAATAAAATCATCCTTTGAAGGAGTGCATGTCACTAATGTCAGAGGTAAAGATCATTTTATATTTAGAAAATATGAAGGTAAAGCTGCTTTAATTCAACTTTATACACAGCCTCACACTGTCTCTGTTAGCTCATAGAGTGTTGAATGACTCAGTGGACACTGGGAGTGTGGCGATACATTCAGCAGGAGACAAACACGACACTGGGTTCATTAGAACGAGACAAGAGTTTAATCGGATGTTTGGGTCATTTCGGAGTGGCATTCTGTCAGTTATTTATCTACAGTAAGGAACATATCCAGTGGTGACATCACTCAAAGTGAGCAGTCTCTATAGAAACTGAAAGAAGACCTTTGACCAGAGTAAAGGTCAGACTGGGAGAGACACTGCTGCTGAACGGTGACAAATTAACAGCTCGTTTTCAGGTGTTTAAAACAACTAAAAATGTCATAGTCAGCGTCTTTTATTATTACTATTCTTTATATTCTGTCACACACACACACACGATTAAAAGGTTGTGAGGAATCTTCAGTGACTGCAACTGGATATCTCTTTGTGAGAAAGTCGTCACCTTGACAAAAAATACTGTAATGCTTTAATATTACAAGAGCTCAGAAGTTGTGAAATTTCAGCTCGTTATCTGTATAAATGACTGAACTGTAGTCATTTTTGTGTTTGCTAAACTCACTTAGCTGTATTATTATTATTATCATATATTGAATCTGGTTGAGGCCAAAACATAATCAGTTGTGGACGAATATCCAGTGAAGACGTTGAGATTCTTTGAGTTTCATCAAGCCTTTAAGAGCTGAAATATTAAATAATAATTGAAATATCTAGTTTTTAAATCTGAACTATTTATTGGCTAATATTAATATACCAACTATGCATTTTTAATTATTTAATTGACTTCAGTGACGTAATGAAACAGTGTTTGTTTTTAATGCCTGAGACTCTGCTCTTGCAAGAGGGGCCACAGGGGGGTCCAAGCTTGCTGCACCCCATGAACTGCCCCTGTTAATCCCAGCATGTTCTATTGTTTATAGATCTATAGCTTGTGTCTATTTGGGGGTATTTAACAGTTCAAAGAACCCAGTGTTCTGGACCAGGGCTTGACCTAACCTAGGAGGTTGATGGCTCTGTATCATGATGTTCAGACAGCTCAGCTCTTAACTTGATGAAAAATTGTTCCTTTCATTTTCTCCACATCCACTCTGTTTATCTGACTAGCCTAGCCTGCTCACCTCTCTGCCTGACTGCAAATGTTTACAGTACAGCAATATCTGGATCACAGCCAATCAGAGAGGGGGCCGGATTCGGCCCGCGAGCCGTATTTTTCTGACCCGTGACCCATATATAATTTCTCCGGAGCTGTAATACTTTCACCAAATCCACATTAGCATTGCAAGTTGGTGTGTTTTTTCCATGCAATTTGTCATAAACGGTGACGATCTGACATCAGCCGCTGCTGTTTTTAAGTTTCGCTTTAGCAGCGGGTCACTCTGAGTGTCTGCTCTCCTGAAGCAGAGAGAGTTTAACAGCGTAACCCGCCCCGGACTGGGGACTCATTCATAAATGCTGAGGTGCTTATTTAACATTTATATGTGAGCCGCCCTGGTCTGATGTGTGTCTGCTGCTGAACCATAGGGAAACTTTTGTATCACAGAGTTTTTTTTTAAGAACAGCTGGTTGCACCGGTGAGAACTGGATTTTTTTTTTTTTTGCTGCACCTTTGAGAAATTAGGTTGCATTTGCAACCAAAATGGTTGCAGCAGTCTTGCGCCCCACTGAGAAACACACACATACACACACACACGCGATTCATACCAGTGTACTTGGATGTCAAATTGCGTACTTGCTACGCATAATGTGTACAGGTTGGCAGGTCTGTAATTATATAACAATATAACAGGAAAAAAAGCAATAAAATGACATCTATAGAACTGGATATGACAGGTTTTGATGAAAGTACTAATCCTGCTACAAACAAATCACAAGTACAATCTGGTTTTTATGAGGATTTTCTTCTCTTTACTCACGTCTGTCACTCCTTCCTGCTGCAGCAGCACACTCAGCTGATAGCCTGACTGTGATCTGCAACTCGTCAAATGACTTTTCACTGACCAATTATTTTACTTGTGAAGACAGATGTAATAAAGGACTACACTTGTCTGACAGGGTTTCATATGAGCTCATATGTTAAAACATTACTGACTCATGGTCTGAAAGGGCTGTCAACATTTCACATTCCTTCTGCTGTGCTTCAACAGAAAGATGTAAACAATTATTGGATATTTAGTCTGTCAAAATCTGTGGAGTGGCAAACCGGGGTGGTGGTTCCCATTTTTAAGAAGGGGGACCAGAGGGTGTGTTCCAACTATAGGGGGATCACACTCCTCAGCCTCCCTGGA
Source organism: Callopanchax toddi (assembly GCA_006937965.1). Lineage (NCBI taxonomy): Eukaryota > Metazoa > Chordata > Actinopteri > Cyprinodontiformes > Nothobranchiidae > Callopanchax > Callopanchax toddi. Next base: position 324,916 of record SSNR01000094.1, read on the forward strand.
AAGGTCTACTCCAGGGTACTGGAGAAGAGGTTCCGGTCGATGGTTGAATCTCGGATTGAAGAGGAGCAATGTGGTTTTCGTCCTGGTCGTGGAACTGTGGACCAGCTCTTTACCCTCGCTAGGGTGATGGAGGGGTCATGGGAGTTTGCCCAACCAATCCACATGTGTTTTGTGGATTTGGAGAAGGCTTATGACCGTGTCCCCAGGGGCACCCTGTGGGGGGCGCTCCAGGAGTACGGGGTGGATGGTCTTTTGTTAAGGGCCATTCAGTCCCTGTACCAGAGGAGTGTGAGTCTGGTCCGCATAGCCGGCAGTAAGTCGGACCTGTTCCCAGTGAGGGTTGGACTCCGCCAGGGCTGCCCTTTGTCACCGGTCCTGTTCATAACCTTTATGGACAGGATTTCTAGGCGCAGCCGTGGTGTGGAGGGGGTGTAGTTTGGTGACAGGAGAATCGCGTCTCTGCTTTTTGCGGATGATGTGGTCCTCCTAGCTTCATCGAGCTCTGACCTTCAGCTCTTGCTGGGGAGGTTCGCAGCCGAGTGTGAAGCGGCTAGGATGAGGATCAGCACCTCCAAATCTGAGGCCATGGTTCTCGACCGGAAAAAGGTGGATTGCCAACTCCGGGTCGGGAGAGAGGTCCTGCCTCAAGTGGAGGAGTTCAAGTATCTCGGGGTCATGTTCACGAGTGAGGGAAGGAGGGAGCAGGAGATCGACAGGCGGATTGGGGCAGCGTCTGCAGTGATGCGGACGCTGAACCGGTCTGTTGTGGTAAAGAGAGAGCTGAGCCAGAAAGCAAGGCTCTCGATTTACCGGTCGGTCTACCTCCCAATCCTCACCTATGGTCATGAGCTTTGGGTAGTGACCGAAAGAACGAGATCGCGGATACAAGCGGCTGAAATGAGTTTCCTCCGCAGGGTGGCCGGGCTCAGCCTTAGGGATAGGGTAAGAAGCTCGGACATCCGGGAGAGACTCGGAGTAGAGTCGCTGCTCCTCCATATCGAAAGGAGCCAGTTGAGGTGGTTCGGGCATCTGGTAAGGATGCCTCCTGGACGCCTCCCTCGGGAGGTGTTCTGGGCATGTCCTGCCGGCAGGAGGCCCCCAGGTCGACCCAGGACAAGCTGGAGGAAATACATCTTCAGTTTGGCCTGGGAACGCCTGGGCGTCCCAGCTGAGGAGCTGGTGGACTTGGCCGGGGAGAAGGTGGCCTGGGCTGCCCGACTTGGAATGCTGCCCCCGCGACCCGGACCCGGATAAGCGGAAGAAGGCGAGGCGAGGCGAGGAAAATACAGCCCACGAGGGCTAAGAGACACAAACAGAAATTGGGAGATATCAATAAATGTTTTTTATACACTTCATTATGCAATAGTATAATAATTCTCAAACAACCAAGTGCTAATAGAAACTAAACCATTTGTAAGTTTGAATCTTGTTATGTTTGGGGTGGAGTCACGTGACTAGCTGTGACGTGGATTCAACTAGTCTGCTGTCACAGCTTCTTAAAGTGGCATCCTGCTCACATCTTTTTATTTTCAAAAACACCGAACATACCGTTATGGGCAAAATGACGATAAGAGCTCTAAAATTCAGTATTCGGTCATTTTCGGTTTACCGCCCAGCCATAACTGTGAGGAATGACATGTTAAGGAATTTTTGTCATGTTTAACAGACAGATATAAAGAAAGAGTTACTGTAAAAATGATGATGAAGGTGACAGAAACACTGCGTCAAGAAGAAATACGCTTCAGTCTTTCAGCACCATGGACAGAGACTCTCTCACACGCTTCACCTTTACCAGCTGCAGTTCTCAAATGAGTTTTCACATGCTAGTACCACACATGAAAGCATTTAAATCTGTTTTTTTTAATAATTTCTCCTCATTGACTCATTTATAAACGACAGAAAGCAACTCCTAAGGATTTAAAACGAACCACTAAATGTAATCCATCCTTCTAGTGAACTCAGCTGGATCTCTTTCTCTTTAAGATGTAGGATACGTTAGTGAAGCTACCACAGAATGTTAACAGACTTTAATGCTGACACTTAATAATCACTTTTCATTCAAGAGCAAAATCAGAGTCTAGTTATGATTTTCACTGTGCCGCCTACAAACTAACAGCATGACAAGGTGTTATAATTAGAGGTTAGTGAGGTCAGCTGCACCACTGATTGGTTAAACTAAAGACAAGCATGGAGGCGACCCTTAGACCTCGTGTGCAGTTCACACATATGCGGATCATTATGATTTACCTGACACTGACAGAAACGTCAATACAGCATACAGAGCATACAACAGCATGTAAGCTGCTGGCTATGGTCACTGCACACTCGCTGGCTTCTGTCAGTGTTACACATCATGCACTGCTCTGTTCTCCTTTCTCCTGCCCTCCTCCGTCCACAGAGGGCACTGAGGTGACAGCACAACTCTCCTGCTGCTCAGCTTTCATCGCACAGCTCACTGGTGCAACAGATTGGCCAGCAGAGAGGCTCTGTGAGTGAAAGGACTCACACAAAGCTGAAACACACCGAAGAATAAAGACGAGGCTCCCAGTGCACAATCACCCCACTTCCCCGTGAATTTCTATAAAAGCACCAGGGAAAAGCCAAGCCGTTGAAAGTGTTCTCAATTTGTCCTTCAGCTCAGTAAAAATCCTGTCTGTTTTCAGTTTGAGGCAAACAAAAGCAGGTTTCCAAAACAAAAGCAGGATTAATAGGATTGGGTACAACAAGAGCATCACAGGGGTTTGCGTGCTCATTCATGGTCAACTTTACAGTACATGGCACTGCAAGACTCATAGAATCTGGACAAACTTAGCAGGAAACAAAATTGAAAAGCAAAAGTGATGCATTTAGTTCTGCTGACTCTAAGGCAGCATCACACTGAAAACTCTGACAACCTAAATCCATGAATATAAGATTCAATTTGCATGCAAAAAAATTTAAAACCTGAATTATTCTCAGCTTCTCTGGGCCTGAGATGAACTGAGGTGAAGTGGCAAACCATCACGAGCTCCTGTGAATCTAAAACATTTCAGGAACTGTTTTTCTAAATGAAAACACTTCATTACGTTAGGTCCCATAGGAAGGTGTTTAAAGGAAGCTCAGATGCAAAACAGAAGGTTCAAAGAAAGGCTTTAGTTATAATTTGTATAAATTATTATATGAAGCAAAAAGTGGGGTGACCAAGGCTCAGGAGGGAACACTATAGTTCAGGTCTGCAGGGATGGGTCAAATGCAAAGAAATGATTTTCCCAAGAGAATCAAAAAGGATAAATTATTATTAGTATCAAACAAAATGAGCAAACTGATCAAACCTTAGCTCCATTCTTCCCAGAATGCTAACACTTTGAAAAGAGGGTTGAATCTTTTAGTAATTAAAAAAAAAATCCAAATGATAGTAAACATGCTTCAGTGAGTTTCCCTGTTAAGACCCCTACTAAATTATGATTTTCCACAAAGAGTTATCGCACACAGCCATGTGACCGACACATAAATAAAGCAGCCCTCTTACTGATTAACAAGGCTTCACACGTACTGGAAACACACTGCATGCAGGTTCCAAAATAGCATGAAAATATGCATAAGAATGAACTTACTTGCTACTTTTTCGGGGCAGAGGCAAATCCTTCTGGTGAGAACGACAGAGCAGGAAGGGAAAGAAAAGGGAAGAACAAAGAGAATTCACATTAGATACGTTTTACATGGAAATCTGGAGGCAGTTTATCATAAAAATGTTTAAATTATACTGTGTTTCCTTTTGTTCACTTTATTCTTTTTTGTATATAATATTATTTCTTAGAAAGTAAGAGCACTAAAATACAATTTTAACATAAGAAATCTGTAAAATGTTTAAAAATGTGTTTGAAATGTTTGAAAGTTTTGTTTTTCTAAAGTTTTATGATAAAAACAAACCGAACAGGGAATACAGTGTTACTTTAAAGTCAGTACTTTAGAAAAGTTTAACAGATGACAATCATATGTGACATTTTTTACATTTCTCAAATTAATTTCTATTTTCTTTTTCTGATGTTTTTGTAATTCTCCATTCATGTGGTGTGGGTAGAAGGCAGAGTGAAAACCGATCCATCCCAGTGCTTAAAGCTTCAGAAAACAGCAGGTTGAGTGGAGCCAAAGTCAATATAAAAATTGTTGCTGCTCTATTTATGACATGGGAAACAACAGCAGGGACTCTAACGTGATTAGGATCTGCCAGGATGAATCTGGATGCTGCTTGTTGTCCATCTATTAGCCATTCCAAACCATTTAACATTCAGTCTAGGTAAGATCAGATTACACTCAATACCTATTGTCAGCCCATCCTGCTTTACTTACCAGGCTATTTCTGCAACTTAATGGGTTGACAAAAAAAAAAAAAGATCTTATCTTTTGGGATTTTTCTTTCTTTTTTGGTGATGGATTATTGACACAAGTGAAAATAAAAAAATCCACATGTTACAAAGAAGGGACACAAAATATGAGAGGGAAAAAATGGTAAAAATAATTTATTAAATTAACCCTCTGTATTACAAAACCTGGTAAAATGTTATTTCATATCACCGTCACTTATGTGGTAGTAAATTAATCGGATTTTCTTCAGAAACATATTTTCACTTCTGGGAAGTTGCTTCCAGTCAGAAAATGATAATTATGACAGTGTCATCTGCAAATTTAAAGGTGTGCCTGTCTGCATGCTGGCTTCTAGCTGTTAGGGTAAAAGATGCACAGCAGAGGTGACAGGACCCGTCCTGGAGGAGAGCCAGTGGTGGGCAGATGACACTATCATTCACTCTCACCCTCTGAGGCCTGGCTGTTCAAAAATATGAGATCTAATTTACAAGATTAAAATCTATATTAAAATTATCTAAATGTTTCAGGGCTAAAATATTTAGCTAAATATCATAAAAAGTTCTAGCCTGGTAAACCAGACTATATATGTGGATATATATCCACTGAAATATATATCCACTGAAATGACTCATTCATAGGGGCGGGATCAGTGGTTGTCAATCAAACTGTCTTCATATGCTACTGGATAGCACTAGGACCAATCAGAGCCATTTAGCAACAACCGGAACCAGCTGGTAGATTCAACTTTTACCGTATCCTGTCGGCAAAGCGGCAAAAAAAAATCCTCTTTCAAAATAAAAGACTTAAGTTCCTCTATCTGTTCACGTCTTCGAGAAAAGCCCAAATCTAAATCGAATAAAGTTCATGACAAAGCCGTTTCAAACTACCGCGGTTCCTGAGCTGACGCCTTGTTGTTTACATTCAGAGCCGAAGCTCTGCCGTCATTGGCTAGTCCCGCCCACCAAACCATTAGAGCGTTGTGATTGGCCTGGTATGAAACTGACCAGACCAATCAGCGGGCTGCTGAGGTTCCAATGAAGCATGTCTAGACCAAAGTCTGCAGAGCAGAACTTTACTAGGCTAAAAAAGTACTGTGTTCTCTTGAGATGTTTTAACAGTAGATAAAGTAAAGAGGTGCAACTATTTATTTTATTTTATGTACCTGTACAGCACATTGGTCACTCTGGGTATGTAAGGCGCTCTATAAATAAATGATGATTGATTGATAAAACATTGGACTCTGTTGTTCTGTATCTCTCTAATAGTAATCTTGAAACTTTAATATCCAGATAAATGTAATCAATTAGTATGGTCTCTTCTCTGATTCTCAATTTGTTGAGTTGAGTGATAAACTCACTGTAGCTTGAAAACTCAAATACCATAAATCATCTTTTTCTAACTCAACGATGAAGTTAAAAGGCATTCATATATTACTTAAACCAAAATTTTAAAAAAATTCTGCACAATCATAGCTTTTTTAGAGGAAAGAATTCACATTTTATCAATGAGAGTGAGATCATCTGTCTCCTGTGAGATGCTAATACACTACATCATCAGAAGGAAATAATCTCAGTCAGGCTGACTCACAGAAGGCCCCACAGGAGTCTTATAGATGTGTGTGTGTGTGTGTGTGTGTGTGTGTGTGTGTGTGTGTGTGTGTGTGTGTGTGTGTGTGTGTGTGTGTGTGTGTGTGTGTGTGTGTGTGTGTGTGTGTGTGTGTGGTCATGGGGTGATAGCGGTGTCTAATGGATAAAACTCCCAACAGCTGCTCCCTCCCATGTCTGTCCAGCAGACTGGTAGTGTGTGCACCGTTACCATGTTACTGGTCATCCTTCTATTTCCTACAGCAAAATGTGTCAGTTTGACACAACAACGTCTGACAGTTCATCATTTTACTTTTAAATGCAAAATCTATAAGCAAATTGATCATGAATCAATCATGATTTGCTATAAAAATTAATAAACAAACGCCTGTTTAGGTGAAGCACTGCCACAAATTAACTATATCCTCAAACTGAAGGCAGTTATATTTGTTCTATTAGCTATTTATCCACAGGAAGGACCACACCCACTGGTGACATCACTCAAAGCAGGCAGAGTTTCTAGAAATAGGAAGTAGTCCTCTGACCAGAGGAATAGTACTCAGATTGAGAATCTATAAATCTTTAGAGTTTAGCATGACCGTTTGTTTAGTTTGTTTTACCCAAACAACATTTGAATTACTACGCTGCTGTATGTGTTGCTGCAGCAGCATGAACACCATATACCAGGGGTTGAAGCAAAATATTTTCATCTGACGGAAAATCAGCTGCTCGGGGGGGGGGCAACTCTGCTTGAGACCGGCCCGGTCCAAACGGACTTCTGTGTAGGTGGAGGATGCACGGACTGCTAGTAAAAACACAAACTCTATAATATAATAATAATATAAATCCTTTATTCATTATCTTAAAGAAAAATGAAATTTTAAGATGTTGAACACTCAGACCTGTATTTGAACCCAGGTCTTCCAATATGAAACACGGTTGCAGTACTGTTAAGCCACGGTTCAATACTCCTGTTTGCTTTTTCTCTGTGTCTCTCATTTCTTCTCCTACCTTCTATGCTCGTGTGTGAGAGGGAGGCTGACTCGCACGTCTACTGCGGAACGTAAATAACCATAATGACACTTTGCTGAGCTGAAAGATAAACTTGTCTTCTTCCAAAAACCAATTTAACTTTTTATAGCACAAACTATTGCGGAGTGAAAACATGCGTCGAGGATGCGTTAGATGGTAAAGGGTCAATGCTGGACAGTGTTTCAATTTGTCTGACGTGAAAAAAGTAATGAAAATAAGGGACAATCTTGCACAAAACGGGACATCTGGTCACCCCAGCGTACATCCTGGACTGAGTGGCTCGTTCCAACTGGTCTATATCATTTCTTCTTCACGTGGATGCACAACTCCTCGTTTCGCTGCGGTGCTGTATTTTTATTGATGGGCCGGGGATGCAGCGCACTTTCTGCTGGGGACTCATCACCTCCGTCCACGCGGAGATGTCAGCACTGTGCCTCGGGTGCACCATGGTTTTGGCCAGTCTTGTACAGGACCCGTTTCTGAGCAGCGCGCCACAGAACCTGCTTGCAAAATCGCATCCATGACCTTCATTATTCTCACGTATCTTTATTTACGAGCGAGTGAGGGATCTGAAGGAACATTTTTTTCTTTAGTCCCAATTGGAGGAATTCCGTCTCCACGACGGAGAACTTTAACCCCTGCCATATACTAAATAAATTGTTAACTACAGGTTTACACACAGTTAATAAAATGTTATAACACATCAGTATGACTGTGGTATGCAAGAGTTGGTTTAAATAACCCAAAATTAGCTGTTAATTTGTCACCATGGCAGCAGTGTCTCTCCTGATCTGAATAGCTTTTTTGTTTATTTTTCTAAAAGCCCCCACCACTTTGAGTGATGTTACCGATGAGTGTGGTCATAAATAATTGATCCCTTCAAAATGACCGTAATGTCCCTTTAACACAGTGTTGGGTGAGTGGAAGCTGTCCAACTAAACATCTGGGAAAAAAGTTGTCGACTAAACAATGTAGGAGTGTCTTGTTCTGCCCCTTGGTGTCCAGTTCGTGCCTGTGTTCCTCCTCCTGTGTCCTGCACTAATCCCCTCCAGGTGTATCTCGTCTCCTTGATTAGCTCCCTTCCTATATATGCTGTTTAGTTCAGTCACTCCCTGTCGGTTTGTTGTATTGTATTCCCAGCCTCATGTGTCCTGTGTCTCCTGAGTCCAGCCAGCAGTAAAGCTGTTTTTGGTTTCACCTCACCTGTTCCTGCCTCCGTCCTCCTGCGTTTGGGTCCTGCACTACCCCAGTCCATGACAAGGACAGACTTCAGCATCCTGAACATCATCACCTTCAGTGAGTTATACAATATAAAATAGTTGTACACTATATTTTATGTATTAAATACGAAATACCACATTATGAACATTTAAGGTTTGATCGTGTCCTTTTATTTTATTTTACAAGAAGACTTTTTTCTTACAGGGAACACTTTTGTGAGGTCTCTTTTAAGAAAAAGGCGACAACCTTTTGATTAAATGGGCAATTTTGCTGTGTTTTAGCTTAAATTTGTCAAAATTCATTGCATTAAAAAATTTTGTTTTCATTTTGGTTGCCATTTTTTAAAATTAATCTACCATTTATGACATTTTTAAAGGGGAAATGTTGTTAAACCATAAAAAAAGTGGAAAAAACAGAATTAGAAAATACTGGATTACATTGGTTGTAATGAGTTAGCTTAAAAAGGTCTTGAAACTACAGTAAAAACCGAGTGCCGTGTGTTTTGTAAAAGCTTTTTTGTGTGCGTGTTTATGGAGAAATGAAACAAACACCAACTGGAAACCATCGAAATGAAGAACGAGCTCAGCTGCTGCTCTGGAAGAGTTTTCAACACTAAACTGACAGCAGATTGAAGGCAAATGTCACTTAGTGTGTTATGGTCCAAAACCCCTCTAGTTTTACTCAAATTTCATGTATATGTGCAATTTAAAGTAATTTACACGGGACACGTTGAAACTTTAGCTAATATTTCCTTTTTCTTTGCTTCGGGGATCAAGTTTAGAATGTGTATGTGTTTTATTTTTATATGCTTATGTAACAGTTTACCTATTTTAAGCCATTTCCAAATTCATCCTGGCCCCGATCTGTTGCTTTGATGCACACTTTGCTCTCTCAGGACTAAACCCAACTTTTTTGAATGATGCCGACATCAGAAGGACATGTAGAGGCAGAACGCAGCAGTGGGTACGGAAGTGAGTGACGACACTTGGCAAACAGAGCTGGATCTTCTGCTGTATAATCACACTCTTATCCCTTGTGCTTAGCATATTGAAAATGGGCACGTTGCCCAGAACAAAATATTGGACAAATTATGCTTGCTTGTGTGTGTGTGTGTGTGTTTGTGTGGAAGTAGGATGCTCCTCACAGAGGGATGAGACACACACACACCATTCCCTGCATTGATTTGAGAGTGCACCAGCATATGGGTTAAGTGTGAGTACACTCCACACACACCTACAACCCAGAACAGCATTCTGATCTTCACCCAAAACAAAACACATCAATGACACACTGTTTCTACCACTCACAGTCAAATAAAGTGCACTAAATGGTGCCACTGATCACAGCACTAATCATCTTTGATCTACTTTCTATTTTTAAATGGGTTTCATTACTAACTAAACACCTCAGGGTAGTATCGTTCTGCCAACCAGTCAAGTTCTATTTTAGATTGAGCCAATAGAATAAGATGAGGGAATTTAATTAACAGCACGAAGCTTATATTTGACTAATACAACAGATTCTAACAGGACACCGAGTTCTGATTGTCAGGCTGGAGAAGGCTTTAGTCATAAAGTTTCTCCTGAGAAGTCATTTTAAAAACAACAAACAAACAAATTAAAGGCATGCTTTGCAACTTTTTCATATTTTTAAATCTTTTCATTGAGCCATATGTGCTAATGTGACCAGCCCCATCTAGGGTTGGGTACCGAAGTTCGGTTCAGGTATGGACCCGACCGTTACATCATCGGTAGTAACCAGACCGAAATACAACATGAATTTCGGTGCGCCATTTCGGTACCCCAAAATATAGCCGCCTAATTACGCCCTCTGGTGTTTGCCGTTAATAAGCTGTAGCCTGTAGCACACAAACGTCACATGACACGCACGTAGCAGGCTGCTGCAGGAAACACAACCCCGACATGCGCACTCGCCCATCTCCTTGTCTCTGCGGCACTCCAGCGGTGATGGCAGCGGCGGCTCTTCGCATCTCTTCGCCCCGCAGAGCAAGGGCACTGGTCTGAAGGGTGCGGGCAGAGGTCCACTTCATACCAGCCACCACTCACTCGCAGCGTGTCCCACCGATCCTCGCTCCAGCTGCAGGGGGACCAGACGCTCGACTCCTCGCCGCTCACCAGGACAATCGGTTGGCCTCCTCCTCACATCCTGCTGCTTCTCCTTTTATCCTTCAGCACACCTTTCATTTCCTTCGTTGTCTGTTCTTTTCTTTTCTGTCCTATTCACTCTCTGCTCTGCCAACCTGAGTGGCACCTAAATAAGTTTCTTCCTGGACACGCCCACTTACAACAGGTGATTGTGATTATCAGTCATGTTAAAATCAGTCCACAGTGATCCAAAGAATTTTAAACAAACAATATTAAAACAGTATAAAACATGCAATAATAATGTATAAAAACAGGAGAAAAAAAAACATGCAAATAAATAAAACTTAAAATCAAAACCAAATTTTCACTGTGTGACAACAAGAACACCAAAGAGCACAAATCTGAGTGTTAGTTCTGTGTTTTGGATTGTATTTCCATTGTTAATCAGTAGATTGAGTTGATGTTCAGTTAATAATTGTACAGTTAATGTTTTGTACATGTAATTAATGTACAGTATAATGTAAATATTTTCTTTCTTTATATTATGAAGAATTTTATGTTAAAATATTGTTGGTCAATTTGATTGGCTCGGCCTTTTGCCTTAAGAAATAAAAAGTCATGGGATCATAGAAAATCTGTATTTTTTTGTTTTAAAAGTACAGATTTAAATACCATTTAGGAACCGGTACCGTTTTAAAAGTATTGAAATGGCACCGGTACCGAATGAAACCCTTTCAATACCCAACCCTAGCCCCACCTGGTGCTTAGATCCAGAATACCACGATTGCAAGATCTCAGTCGCCGGTCTGGTGCCCCGGAAGTCTCACATCTCGCAAGGGTTAGGCTAACCCAAAGTGGCTAGCTGTTACGCTAGCGCCGGAGTGTTTTTAGCTCATGATTCCTGCTTTTTTTTTTATCTCTCCCTGCTTGAACACAGCTGGTTTCTTTGAGTGAGTGATGAACCGCTCCAGTGGAAAGCAATGAAGTCTGAGGAGACATTTCAACACTTAGATGTATGTGTTTCTGAGCAGAAACAATGGTGCTGACGTTTTTACGGCAGTGATTTGAAACGGACAGCAGGGGGAGCCAAAACATGCAAAACTGCATAGTATCCCTTAAAATGTTGAACAGGATATTTCAGAATAAAAGTCACAGATAAACCATGATAGTGAACTCTACCTGCCTCATTTGATTAGGCTCCCACTTACAGAGGAAAGCCTGAAGTATTTCAACATACAAGATATAACTAATACATCAGAGAAATGTAATTCCACCTGCTTAACCTCCTATCACTTGTTCGTATTAGACATATGACCATATATTATATTTATTATTGAGCTATAACTCAATAGGATTGAGCTATAACCATAACTGCCACAATCACCACCTGGTTCTGCTGTGAGAGCGGACCAAGCCTGTAAAGGGATTCATATTTTGTAATGGCCACTTAAATGGAGCCTCCTGTAGCCCACAGCAGCTGCTTACTTCCAATCTACGCTGCCCCCACCCAACCCCCTGCCCTCCAGCTTTTTCAGCCTGTCCTGCTGCCAGTGGTTGGTCTTCCTCCCTGAAGGCACACAGGGGCTCTTAGGCCACCATTAGTCCTGCTAATGGGCCTGACAACCACACCACATCCTCAGCATTTAGACCTCCTCCCTCTGCAATATGGATATCGACCGGCTTGGTGAAAACGGAGAGTACAAGCAGGCAATGGGAGTCGATTTCATATGTACATGCAGCCATGAAAGTCATCCAAATGCACACTGAAAAGGAAAGTCAAGACGATGTGTCTGGTTATGGTAAAAGTGAATCAGTGAACACAAACATTAACATGCTCACTGCTGACTGAGTTTACACGACTCTGTCTTTAAGTGTAACAACGCATTCCTGACTTCACTAATGCATTCCTGCTCCTGGTGTTTCTCTAGATGTCACCAAAATATTTGACCAAGGAAACATATAGTTTATAGTTTTATAGAGTTTTAAATTAGACAAATACTCTTTATTTCTCTCTGTTGAAAAGTTGAAGATGTCCTGTTTGTCTCATATGAGCTTAAAAATGTGCATTTATTTACTTTTGTCAACACTTGTCATTAGTTTTGTTTAAAACGTCATCAACAGCTAATAGAATGGGTATGTAATGGTGAAAATAATAACAGGATGAGCTAAGAGGAACAAATGCTCTCAAAGTAACCCTGTTGGTTTTTTAAAATCTACTTTTTTTCACAAAAAATGGCAAAATTCTTCAGTTGTTTGCACTTTGCACTGATTGGCTACCAGACAAAACATGACGTATACTCTAAATGAGTATATTGTATTTGTACATCAAAACCTTAACAACATAAGCTGATTTATATCTAAATAAAAATGGATTTGCTGAAATGTTACATTTTCTTGAATGGAATACAACTGAATATCATCCTGCACTCTCAGCTATAAAGACAACAACTGACAAACACCTGAGTCTAAATGTCACCCAGATCCTAAGTATCTTCAGCAAACAGAACAAGACATGCAGTTCAACCAACACAGACCAAGAGGCAGCAGATAAACAAGAATTCCTGGGAATGACATCACAGTCTAGGGTTTTTAGTCATATTTCTAACTCTGTCCTTTAATCCTCTTGGACTTACATGTAAAGGACAGACCCTGTAATAGTGGAAATACTAAGTCTGATGACACAGAAGAACAATATGTTTAATTTAGCCCTGTTTATGTTTTAATAAGAGTAAAAGATAATGTAGAGTAGGATATCTTGGCTCTTGATGGCCGTACAGTTAGTTCATTCATGTGGAGACAGAGACAGGCTAGCAGACAGTGGCTCGGACATTAAGCCTGTCTCACTTGATTAGACTCCCACACCTTCCAGAGCAAAGGCTTCAAGGAAGTGCCTTTACATGCTTGTCTTAAATTGTAAAATTTATAGGTGATGTGTGGAGCCAACAGCACTGTGGAAAAATTACTCAGCTCCCCTCTTTTCCTTTGATTTTACATCAGAGAAGACAGCAGACTTTCTTGTCAACAGTTCTGAACCCTCTAAAGGTCTCCCTCTTTCTCTCTCTCTCTCTGTACACACACTCACACACACACATACAGACATAAAGACTGAGATTTATCTGAAATGCTCACAGCTTATGTTTTTCAAGTCTCTTCAAGCCCAAGCCTCAGACATGAGTCCCCACATCTGTCCTTTACAGTGTCGGAGCTTCTCTTGTTAAAGCTTAGTCCATCCAGCCACGCTGAACCATGTTTAAAATTATTGGGCTGAAAAGATTTTTGTGCACCTATATTGAAACTTGTAAATGTTGATATAATGGGCACCGTTACCTGAAATGTAGTTCTAAACAAAACACTAGCATGCTAACATTAGCTTGCCTATAAGGTGTATGACATTTTCATGATCTTAGAGGTATGCTAAAGTCTTTGGGTTTACAAGTATAGATCACTGTCTACTTTCTTTGCTAATGGTGTGCCACAAGGTTCTACTTTGGGGCCTTTGTTGTTTCTATTAAATCCCTTCTTTTTTCAACACTATCTGAGCACATTTACAGACATCTCCTACCACTTATCCACTGACGACAATACTGTAGACATGTACATTAGAACTTCTGTTAGGAACCCTGGTGTGACTTTTGATTCAACTTTTACTTTTGCTGTTCATGCTGCTAAGTTGCATTGCATTGTGTCATGCTTAAAACTGGAAATTGTTATTCATGCATCCATCTCAACATGTCTGGACTCTTGTAATTCATTGTTCGTGCGTATTAACAAAACCTCTCTAGTCTGCAGGTTGTTCAGAATGGATGTGCTAAATTTCTGACAAAGTCCTCCAAACACAGTCATGTTACTCCACTACTTTGCCAGGTACAGAGCTTTACATGAACAAGTACCAGCAGGATGCATCAGACAGCTCTTACATCCTTACATCCCCAGCAGGTCCTTGAGGTTCTGTGGTTAAGGCTTGCTAGTTGTGCAGTGCACCAGGCTAAAGGAGACAAAGCATTTGCAAGTGTGGTCTCTATGGAACTCCCTCCCCCTGAGCCTGAGATCTGTGCACTGCTTTAAAAAGCAGATCAAGACTCATCTTTTAAACTTGCTTTTAAATAAATAATTTGTTGAAGCCAAACAATGTAAAAAGTATGAAATAGTGCCGTTTTTAAATGTTACACACAAACGCCTCCCAGCTGCAAGCAGTGCTTATTTTACCCCTCCAGCGGTGATTTATTTACTTAAACTTATAACAGAAATAAAGAACTGCAGCAGCCTATCTTCACAAAATCCATTGATCTAAATAATAACCATGGTTGTGGGGAGGGAAACAAACAGAGACTGGCTTTTTTCCAGTTTAACAACTGCTGTCAACGAGGTATCACATAGAATACCGGTCCAGTGTTTATCTGTTTTAGAGAATCGGCTAAGTATGAAACAAAAAATACAAAATAAACTAATAAGAATAAAGAAGGTCTCCTTCAGCAAACATGTGCGCTGCCATACAAAAAATCTCTGCTGCAGCTTTAGTTTTTTTGAGCAAATATTAGCTCATTTTGCAACGGGAGAGTTGTCGGATCAATCCCCACTCCAGCTGGGTCACCTTGTCATTGTGTCCTAGCTACTGGTGGTGGTGGAGGGTCCGGGCGTGTCTGTGTCTGGTCATCCTGCTTCATGGCTACAACGTAGCTCACTGCCATCAGCGTGTCAGTGACTAATATAAAGCACTTTGTAGCAGGACTCAGAACAAGTGCAGTATTTTTATTGGTGGAGGGCTGCTTATGAAGTTGATAATAGCTTTTTTGTTTTGTAGAATAACAGCATTTTTTTTTTTTTTTTTTACTAAACCCATTTAATTTTTTTCAGTTGCTAAACTTGTTTCTTTTTCTTATGAATTTATAATCATCTTTACTTCAAGCAAGGAATGCCACATGTACATAAAAACATTAATTTAGTGTATTGTGTTAATGCTGGTGCAGCAGGTGTAGCATGGTTGTAGTTTATGAACATGTAATATAATGCATTTTTTAAGAATTGTTTTAAATACTACAAAACGATCTGCTAGTTTGTCACTAATCAGTTATAATTTATATCACAGGTGGGTCTGGTTCTTGCTGTATTTGATGGTTTTCTTGTTCGTTTGTTTATGTGATGCACTTTGTAATTTTTTTAACCTCTAAAGGGACTTTCTAAATAAACATTTACCTGCTATTTATTTTAAATTCAGTGGAACAGTTCTCACCTGAAGCCTCCGTCTTCGGATGATCCCAGAATCATCCATGGCTGTTCCCGGGCTCTCGTTCTCGGTAGAGGTCCAACTCTCGCGTTACTTTCAGCGAGCCAGCATCACACCTGGACACCTGGCTGGACAGTCGTTGTTTTTCCAGCGAAAAAATAATAATCAGACGTTATCTTTAAACGTTCTCTGTTATAAATGACAACGAATAAGAGACGGAGCTCTATCTTCTCCGTTTACAGGCAGAAAACGATGCTCATGATTGATGAAAGTCTACAAAGTGTCGCTGGTCCAGCGCTGGACCCCAGCAGACGGCATGTTAGGGACCGCTCACAGGCTGCTCTGTCCAGTGAGATGCTCTAGAAGCGGCAGGCTGACCTGGGATCAGAGGGATAAACAGACAAGTCCTCCTACTTCCAGGAAACAATTCCTTAAAACCTGCTTGTTGTCGCCTGAATAAGCCGAACATCTTCCATCATCTGAGCCTTAAAGGTCCTCTCGCGCGCCCAGAAGGCATCGCATCGACTAGAAGACCTCCACGCGCTCGCTGTCAGCCCAGCGCATCTCTAACGAAACGCGACGACTCTGCGGCGTCTATCCGGTAACATCTAAACACGCCCTGCGCTGGAAGCTGAAGGATCCGTCCAGGTTCCCGTCCTCCGTCTTCAGATCTCACTCTGACGCTTTTCTGGCAGAAAACGAGCCCGATGCTCCTGCTGGCCAAACAGGCACCGCTCCATCCTCAGCTCCTTCACCACCCACTTCCTACTACCGACTGACGTTTAACCCCTCACCGTCCGTGACCACGGTGAACCACCGTGATCAGACGACTAGAGGGAGACATGCCTGGAAATGATGTTGGCAAGTGTAATTTTATGCGTCCTATTTATTATAATAATTTACATGTTTTCAATTAAATTACTAAATCCTGATCAACTATTAGAAATAACATTCAGTGGATTTACTAATTATATCCTGATTGAACATCACTCAAAATGAGCAGTCTTTAGAAACAGGAAGTAGTCCTCTGACCGGAGCAAAACTCTGATTGGGAAACATCAGTGGCAAAGGCAGACAATTTTCTAGTATTTAAATGAACTCTTTTTCAAAGAAGATATACTGATAATGCGTTAGAATGTTATATTACATGTTTGTAATGATTTAGCACAAGACCATTTGTGACAACTACCATATCCATCCATCCATCCAGTTTATTTTACCTCAATATTTAGAATAATTGACACAGATGTGTACTTTTTAGGAACACAGATGTGATCTTTGGTTCTTCTATACACATTATTACACTGAGGACCAATATTTACCCCCAGATGTAGTTGTGTACATCCAAAATGTTCCCTAGGGGAGTCAAATGTACATTTTATATCGACAATGAGCAAATAATGTCAACATTTGACTAAAGTATGGCTATAAAATACAAGAGTCAATTTTGTTTATTGAATAACATCAAAGGGTAGCAATTCATAATAGCCCAGTACTTACAGGGATACATGCAGTTTATGTACAGGAATCAGGCCATACTTACCCTGTACATTACCCTGTAAGTACCCTGAATGTTCCCTTGTAAGAACCCTGTACACTTCCCTGCAAGTACCCTGAATGTACCTCTGTAAGACCCCTGTATACTGTATATCCCTGCAAGTACCCTGAATGTACCCCTGCAAGAACCCTGTACATTTATCTGCAAGTACCCTGAATGTACCCCTGCAAGAACCCTGTACATATCCCTGCAAGTACCCTGAATGTACCCCTGTAAGTACCCTGTACATTACTCCGTAAGCACCCTGAATGTACCCCTGCAAGAACCCTGTACATTTCCCTGCAAGTACCCTGAATGTACCCCTGCAAGAACCCTGTACATTTATCTGCAAGTACCCTGAATGTACCCCTGCAAGAACCCTGTACATTTCCCTGTAAGTACCCTGAATGTATTCTGCAAGAACCCTGTACATTACCCTGTAAGTACCCTGAATGTACCCCTGCAAGAACCCTGTACATTACCCTGTAAGTACCCTGAATGTACCCCTGCAAAAACCCTGTACATTTCCCTGCAAGTACCCTGAATGCACCCCTGCAAGAACCCTGTACATTTCCCTGTAAGTACCCTGAATGTACCCCTTAAGAACCCTGTACATTTCCCTGTAAGTACCCTGAATGTACCCCTGTAAGAACCCTGTACATATCCCTGCAAGTACCCTGAATGTACCCCTGTAAGAACCCTGTACATATCCCTGCAAGTACCCTGAATGTACCCCTGTAAGAACCCTGTACATACCCCTGTATGTACTCCCATTAGTACCGGGCTCTAATATGCATTAGAGTTTAAATGTTAAATCAGAAGTGTCAATACATCCTAGTACATAATGCTTTCACAGAAATTACCCTGAGGTATCTGCACTGCTGAACATCTCTCATCCTAACATTTCAGAGCTCCAGGTCTACATGTGTCTGCTCATGTCTGCTGAGTAGCCAGGACATGTCCACCAAACAGAACATAGCTGTGCTGCTGACAGTTTAACAGAAACTCAGTTTTCTGTTTGTCCCATGGTTGAGTTGCTGAGTCTGCAAACAGATACAGATGTGTCAATAGAAAAAGAATGCAACCCAGAATCTAAATCACTGATCACAGTACGGTTAAAGTCCATCACTGAGCGTCAGAATGTTATTACACAGTTAGACATTCTCATAAGAGGAGAATCTGGGGG
>SSNR01000094.1:351990-506291 GCA_006937965.1 Callopanchax toddi
GGGGGGGGGGGGGGGGGGGGATGGGCCCCCCTGGCCACCCCCTAGATCCGCCCCTGCCTGAATCTGGATTCAATCTGCTGCTTTTCTCAGGGCTTAGAGGTGACTCATGTTGTGAGCTGGTGTTTTATAGATAGACTGAACTGAACATCCAGTAAATCATTTCTCACAGGCCAGTGACAGTTTGTGACAAAATATGAACGAGCTTTCAAAATGTCGTGAAACAATCGTGAGGTTAGGAATATCCTCACGCGACACGCAGGACCTGGCTTTGATTTGAAAGATGATCCAAAAAATAGAAAAATGAATTTTCTTTCAAAATAGATGCAAAGTGTCTAAAACCCATTTCAACTTAGATTCTACAAATTAGAAAGTTTGAGAAATGTGAACTGACTTTGAGAGGTTAGCCAATTAACTGTGAAAATAATAGTCAATTAATTGAGACACAATTAAGACACTTTGTGAATAAACTGCAGCAAGAAAATCTGAACTACTTGTATGCAGTTACATCATATGCCTCGTGTGACCTAAACATGTCGTTGGTACCAATTCAATAGGATCCCAAATGAAAAGAAATGTTTTTACTTGCAATTTTGTGCTTTCAGCTGCAGCCCACTGAGATACTGGCTTGACTAATTACCGTAACATGTACAGTGAAATGAAGACGGGACAGAGAGAAAGACTGGAGAGGTGAAATAATTCATTCACACAAACTGAACCGTGTTTTAACTCAAACTCCTTCCTGTGTAACAGAAGTGTTTTTACTGAATCTGTTAACGTTTAGTTTGTGCATTCTCTCTCATTGTGCATCTGTTTTTCATCATCACACGGTCATCTGACTCTCGTGGAAAGCTTCACATGACATGAGCTCTGATTAAAAACAAAAAAATGAACGACTGTTTGCTGCACTAAAACAAATTCGATAATTTTTAGCTCAGGTAAAAATCTTTTTCAGTGTTTTCCACTTAATGTAGGAGGACTACCCAGTTTAATACCCCACCTGTTTCTTATTTTGGCATATGAAGCAAATGGCCTGTGGCAAATGACATGGACTTTTTGTGGTTGACTCACTTTTGCACAGATGCTGGCAGCACTGACGACGGGGAAGAGGGAGTCGGCTTTTGGCCTCACGGTCACCTCAACACCCGGGAACTGCTTGGAGAGTTTCTCCTCATACTTCTCTGCTGGGCCGACTGTGTCCACATAAACCTGAAAAATAACAGACGTGAAAAATGGCAAATGAAGAAGAATATGAGAGAAAAACAGAATATGATGAGTTTTTTCAGACAAGTTGTTCACAGTGGCTAAAACAAATTGTAGCCTCATTTTCCTGATCTTAGCTGACAGGGGAAATACTTCTGCTGCTGTAGTCCATCTGCTTCAAGGGTCAAGGGATCAGAGAGCTGCAGACCTAGGTTGGAAGAAGTGGTTTTGAGCAGCTGTTGGCTTCCTGTCATAGAACCAGTCTGTCCATTCTCCTGACCTCTAAAAGACATTTTCATCCACACAACTGCTGCTCACTGGATATAGTTGCGAGTAAAAATCCCAGTAAATCAAGTAAAAACCACCTTTGTTGTCTTTTAGTAGTTAAACTCACAGTGTTGGAAAAAGCTGAGTCATATAACAGGTAATCTAGTTGTTTTTATCACATCTAGATGACTAAATGCATTGCTGCCATGTGACTGACTGACTAGCTATTACCGTTAACGAGCAATAGAATAGGTTAATAAAGTGGCTGGTGAAATACGGCAAACTAGGTGTATATTTACTGGTATATTCTAGTAAATAACTTGTTTCGTTGGCCCTGCGATGGACTGGCGACCCGTCCAGGGTGTCCCCCGCCTATCGCCCCTTGACCGCTGGAGATAGGCACCAGCTCCCCCGCGACCCTCTGTGGAGGACTAAGCGGCTACAGAAGATGGATGGATGGAACTTGTTTCGTGACCCTCAGTGGAGGATAAAGTGGTACAGAAAATCAATGGATAAAAAACTGGTTTTCATACCTCTTTAACTTGTACTCCGCTGTCCAAGGCAAACTGTATCAGACCGATGGCTGTATCGTGAGAGAGGGCATTGAGGTTGTATTTAGTCCTTAAAGCAAATCAGAGGAAACGATTAATATAATTTAATTACAATCATCAGACGTGTGAGCTCTGTATGACTTACCTCTGTAACATGCTGGTGGAGATAACATTGGGGGACAGAATGTTCAGGGCCCAGCCGACATAACTTTTGGCTTCATCCAGTTTTTGGAAGAGATTTTCTCTTTCTGTCTCCGTTAGGGTTTTTGAATCTGATAAAAAATAAAGGGGAAGCACAGACGGATGCATTTTATTTATTATGGTTAAATCTGTGGCTTAATCTGTTTTTTATTTTGTTTACTGATTTGTTTTGCAACAAAAAATTGGATGGATTAGTATACATTTGCATATGTTTTCTGAAAGGAAAAAAAAAAGTTTACCTGCTACTTTCAAGTCCTTCAGCTCCTCTTTTTTAGAAACAGGACAGAAACATATCCCATACACCATGGGTCCTGGATCAAAAACATTGTAAGTATGCATGATAAAATCCACGTTTACTACTCCCTATTTTATGTAATTTTAACTAAATCAACACACCCAGCACAGGGCCCCGGCCCGCCTCGTCCACACCCAGACAGCAGTCCTCCGTCCGGCACACATCAGGGATCTGAGAGGCCAGCCGGCAGCTCACTGAGCTATCAGCTACAAACGGGCCCAGGTCCATTAACGCTGCCTGGGAGGACATTCAAAGATGGTTAAAGTATTTAACGAGATATTAACGCGTTTAATGTTTTAAGAATGCACTTATTACAGCTTCAGATATCAATAAACAACCGGCCCTTGTTTGTTTTTTCTGGTCGTTTCGCTTACAGGGGGACAAACATAAATATTCTGATGAGTTTAGTTCAAATTGTTAGTTATGTCGGCTTCAAAAAAGCACCAAACATGTTTACATCGCAATATTTATTTTAAAAATGCCAAATCTAACCTGTTAAGTCTGTAAATGTGCTCCGTGTTTTGAATCCTGCTGCTGATTTGGCGCCCCAGAGTGACGTCATTTCCTCAGCTTGTCCTCGTCTGATTTTGTTTTGAGGCTCAGTACCGCCCCCACCCGGCCTGGAGCCTCACAATCAAACTAAATTATCAAACTGGTTACAGTTCATTCATTCACTCTTAATAACAAATAAATACGTTATATCGGGAATGACTTTGCAAAAACAACAACAACAAAAAACTGGACACATCACAGAAGGGGTTCAGTACCTTGCACAAGAATATTTTGTCATTGTTTTCTTGGCCTAATAGATAAATAGAATGACTAAAAATAGGGCAATTAAATGAGTTGGGTGAAAAGCATTATTTTCTTGAACATATATTTTTTAAATGATCAAACCAAATGCTAATTTTCCTCTTCTTTTGCATGTATTTTTCTTTTCCCTTCACATTAATTGTATCTGCATTCTCCAGTTGTTCATTTAGATAAGTAGTGCTTTTTAATTTCCTATAATTGTTGTTAATATTTTTTTTTTAGTTTTTTTTTTAAATAATTTTTCTTTAGTTTATCAATTTTTCTGGTCACATTGCACACCTGGGCTAAAGACTATAAGTGGATTTTAATGATTCAAGAAACGAGGAGAAAATAGGGCTAGGAGAATCCTTTTCACTACTGTAGTAAAGAATCATCCTTTATCCACTAGGAGCAACATCTCTTTCACAGTCCAAATCCCATCTGGTAAATTTGTAGAAATATTTTTTTTCTCCTACAGAAAGTTAAAATGGGAACAAATAATTACAAAATTCCAGGTATGGCTCAGTTAATCTACAGTTCAGGTAAAGTTCCCCCTCCCCCAAATTGTGCCATTCATGCTGGGGACTGTCTGGAAAAGATCAAGGATCTGACCTGTTCTGAAACGTTTATATCAGCACCATGCCATCAAATATTGAGTAGATCCTTGTGAAGGCAGAAACATGTCTGCAAATCAGGAAACAAAGTTCCCAACTGTCTTCAAAACTCTGCAATCATATCAAAAAATCTACAGGTCTAACCTAATGTGAGCAGCTGTCTATATTTGCCTACATTAACTGTGACTCATGAGAGAATTTACTAACAGGCAAACGGGGTTGTTGCAGGGTCAAATGGTTGACTTTAATGTTTGACATAAAGATCTTGTGCAATCAGACTTTTTTGTGGATATTAAACCCATTTTTGTGTTTGCTAATGTCAATTAGCTGTGGCTGACTTTAAAAGTTCATCAGATTTCTGAGAATTCATTCAAATCAGCCTTTTGCTGAGATAAATGTTTGAGTTAAAGGATGTTTCTGATTGCATAAGTCCTGATGAGGGATGAAAACACTTGAGCTAAACCTGGCTGCTATCCTGGATCGGAGCAGGATAAATCTCCATGATGTGTCACTGCTTCCGTGAAATCACATCCAGGATTGGTTAACTACAAAATTTCTGCTTAATCCTTTATAGGTCTTGTGAAAAAGCCTCCATCACCTGATACATAAAAGAAAATCTTTATTTATTCCTCCCTGTAAACACATATTTTATATTGTTGAAATGATTAATTCACTCCTAACTTTTTCTTTCACTGGTGTCTGTATCTTCTACTCCCCCAGTCATTGTTAGCATCACCTGTAAACACAAAGGCAGTGCTGAACTTGACATTTGAATATTGGCTGCCGTCCTAATGAGTTTAAACTGCAGCTGAATGTGGAGGCAGGGAGGGGAGCCTCAGGTGGAGAGGAGAGGGAAGCCATGTACAAAAGTCCAAGTGTGCCTCTGGTTCCTGAGCTGAAATTGGCCTTGCCTCTGGCTCCTTCCACCCTCCCCTTGTGTATCTCTGCGTCCCTCTCCCGGAGTGAAAGGCCCTCTTTGTCTCTCGCAGTAACACGCAGTCTCCAGCCGATTAAATGTGGGGAATTAGTAGTCAATTTTAGCCTGCGCCACACACACAAACCCAGTAAACAGCTTACGTTGGTGGGGCTCTGATTGTGTTGTTATTACAGTTAACACGTCAGCACCATGCTTTTATTTTCCCCCAACCTTCCCTCGCTGCAGCGCTGAATAAATCTCACACAGGAAGTTTAACATATATATATATATATTTTTTTTTTTTATAAATAAATTGATTTAATAGATGACAATAATATTCCAACATCACTTTTTCTTGTAAGGAAGCAAAAATACTCAAGTGAATGTATACCAAACATTTTACAAAACTATCCAGAATTATACAAAATGGAGGAAGTGATGGTGTGACATAAAAATAACCACATGCCAAAAGGGTCAGTAAAAAACAGAACATCTGAGTCAAGTAATAACAGTGAAGGTGTGGGAATGAATCAGACTGATAAACAGGAAGAGGGTTTGAGCACAATGTAGAAAGATAAAGGCATGGTTTTATAGTTTTGGTTCACACGTAGAGCGCTTGTACATGTGATTCTAATCCCTAATAAGACCCAGATCTGGCCCATTACCTCAAAAGATTTGGCTGAAACGTTGCACTTATAGATTTGAACTCAGATGTTTGATAAATCAAAGGTAAATCATCAGTTTTTGTCTTAAAAAAAAGCAAAACAACAAAAAAACTGGACAGAAATCCATTTTTGTTGATCAGGAACAGATAAAACTGAGGTAATTCTCCAAAACCAGGAGTTCAACACATTTTTAAGAGCTCTCTTTCCCTGTCTTTTTCCTATAAGTGTATCCTGTTGTGTGTGTTTTCTGTGCAGAGAAGTTGATTTGAAAGAAGAGTAAAGATACAAGCTGCAAAATCTACAGAAATAATAAAAATAATAAAAAAAAACAATTAGCTGTCCTTTTCTGGCCATGAATAACAAACCCTCATACAGGGAAATGAAACAAAACATGTTTTTTGCTTTTTTTTCCCCCAAAAGCAGTGGTGCTGATGTATAATGTCAAATCATAAAGTTACACACAATGACAATAAAGTTCCTACTCATATAAAATAACACACGAAAACGACAAAGAATCCTTTAGTTTGGTTAATAAATCAGGTTATGTCAGTCTGAACCGGCACCTCTGGGTGTGGTCGGTAATCCAACGTCGCTCTGACCCCTCTGCTGCTGCACATCCCAACTCGTACATGGCACACGCGTGTTAGGGGGGGTTTATAGTTCGGATGTTGGCCCATGAGTCACACTTTATTATGTTTGTGTCTGTTTTATAACTGTGTTAGGTCTGGTGGAGGCTTCTTGCATTACAGGCTAAAAAAGTAAAAACCTCTAATATGGCACAAACACACACACACACACACACACACACTCACACACACACACAGAGCACGCTCGCATACAGACAGAGATCCACTCACACACTTCCCATGTTTCCCTCTTCTCAGCTGTTCTGTTTCAGGGTCTTGTGAGAGTGGTGTAAACAGGCTGCTCCCAGTGTGTGGGGCTGTGGGAGGGCGCCACGCTGGAGGGGTCTCCGATGGTCGTGTACAAGGGCCTCTGTGTGGGGCCCATGTAGGAGAAGGCTGAATACAGCCCTGGGGTTTGGCTGGAGTGGGCGTAGTACGCCCCGGGTGCCTGATGATCTCCGTACTCAAACTGAGCCCTGGAGGCCAGTGAGGGGAAGGCAGAGCCGTAGTGAGGGAGGCTGAGAGGGGTGTAGGTGACGTGGGTGCCCGAGGAGGGAGAGGACGAGGCCTCGGCGTAGTGGCTGCCAGACGCAGACTCGCTCTTGATGGGAGCCTTGGACGGGTCAGAGGATGATGGAGAGGCCTGAGGCTGCTGCTGCTGCTTGGAGAGCCAGGCCGTGTGGCCGCTGGCGGCTGCCAGGGCGTAGGCATAGGAGGAGGCAGAGGAACCGGTCGAGGGGCCCCCAGCTCCGCTCTGAGGGTGGCCATTTGGAGGGAGGTACTGGTCAAACTCATTGACGTCAAATGGCTCGATGTTGGACATCACCTCGTGGCTGATCTCGCCGATGTCCATGGTGCCAAAATCGATGTGAGGTTTAGCGCTCGATGAAGACGGGCCACCAGACGCCCCTTCAGCTCCAACTCCCAGGGGGCCCCTGGAGCCCCCTGATCCTCCAGCTGCCCCTGCCCCCCCTTCTCTTTTGGCATCTGACAGTTTCCCAGACTGGAGTTCAGTCTTAGGGGTGGTAGGGGGCGTGGGTGGACTGTGACCCTGGCCTGGAAGAGAGAGAAGAATCAAAAGCATGGTCAGGTGAACTTTGACTTTTGATTTGGATCTTTTTTCTTGACAACACGCATCCTGAAACATAAAGCTCAGTCCAGCCCCTACCTGCAGGATGATGGTGATGGTGGTGGTGGTGCAGGTCACCCAGAGGAGACCCAGGCCCGCCATTGTGATCCAAGTGTAGGGTCTTGTAATGGGACTGGGAGTGGCTGGACTCCCCTTCCCCCTGGCTATCAGACTCACTAGCTGGCGTCAGTTTTCCGTTTTTACGTCTCCGGGGCTGGTACTTGTAGTCCGGGTAGTCCTTCTTGTGCTGTTTCCTCAGCCTCTCTGCCTCCTCGATGAATGGCCTCTTGTCGTTCTCGTTCAGCAGCCTGAGGGGGAGAAAAACAGGAACGGATTCAGGCTTCCCCAGTTCATATGAGACCCCTATAGTAGTTGATCTGAATTCAATACTTAAAATCCAATCAATATGATTGGTTTTCTTTTGTAAATAAAACAACAGGTTCCCAAATCCCAAATCAGAACTCAGTATTTGTCAGATTCTGTCTCCGAATAAGAACATTCAGACTCGTGCGTCTTTTACGCACCTCCAGAGTTTCCCCAGGGTCTTGCTGAGCTCCGCGTTGTGCAGGTGGGGGTACTGGTCGGCCAGCTTCCTCCTCGCAGCTTGCGCCCACACCATGAAGGCGTTCATGGGCCTCTTCACGTGCGGTTTCGCCTTGCTCCCGTTGTTTACGCGGACTGGCATGGGGACAAGAGTCCAGTCGTACCCGTCCAGCACCTGACTGACCGCCTCCCTGATGCCGATCGGGAAACGGTCGTCCTCCTCCTCCGACTTGCCCCTCGCCCTGGAGTCCTCGCCAACTGCATCCGCAACGCAGAGCGCGGTGAGCTGCTGCGGCGGGCCGCCCAGAGGCGAGTCCGGCCCCGGCGGCGCTCCGGGTTGAGTCGGTGACAGAGACTGACCATCGTCTGACCCCACGGGGCTCAGCTCCGACTCGGACAGGCTGTGCTCCTCACCGGACATGTTCTTATACTCGAATCGGGTAAAAAAAAAAAAAAAAAACTAAATACAAGCTAAAATATTTTAATAATTGCTCAACTAAAATAAATGAAGTCTTCAAGGATTATTACTGGTTCTTCTCGGGAATATTCATGATGCGCCAAAATGTCCAAATCCTTTTTGGAAGCAGCTAAAATGAGACAAAAACAAAGCAGTTAAATAAAAAAAATAGATATAAAAACGCTTTCAATCTATTTGTAGAGGTAGAAATTAGAATCTGGAATTTTCTCCAAAAACTCCGGCCAACAAAAATAGCTGTAACGCATCAACCGCATCCCAAAAAATTACTCTCCGAGATATATATATATATAAAATAAATAACGTAAAAGTCAAATTCAGACCATTCTGTGTAATTTTACAAAAATATACGTGATATTAAAATATCGATATTATTTATGTGCAATTTTTTTGCATTATAAAATTACATAACCTACCAATTTAGCTGTCCAGTGGTTGAGCATGGGAGTGTGTGTGGCTGCCTGCGAAGCCGATGAATGGCTGCTCTGTGTGGCGACAGCGGAGCTTAAAGAGCGCCTTGTGAGAAGGACTGGGAGAAAAAAAAAGTGATTGAAAGTGGAAAACATTCCCAAAGAGACAACATTCCAGTACACAGTCTAACCCCCGCCCCCCTCGGCGCAGCGCAGCGCTCTGATTGGCTCTCCAATTACCCCGCCGCGCTCTGATTGGACGGGGAGCGCGCACATTTCCAGCCAGAGAGAAGGTGAGATTTTTTACCTCTTAATGACTCCACAGTGCGTCCATTTAGAGGCAGGAGAAGGAAGGCTCTGTTGGACGTGTTAACATGTATCAAACAAATAAACAATCAGGAGGAGAGTTATTACCCCGTGCGGTTAAAGAAAGAAAAAAAAAGATAGTAAAATCTGTTTTTTAAAAAATCTATTAGATGTGGTCGATTTTGCTCACAAACGTGTCTTTTTATTGGTTCTCTCTACTCCCACATATTATTTATAACGAAGGAAAGTCGACACAGACCAGTATTTTATCTCTTCAATAATATTTTTCTTAATAAAACTCGTGTGGAAAAATTATTTCAAAGAGAACCCTGTTAAATTTGGAGTTTTTCTAAACAAACCAGCCGATTTTAGCATCCCATAAACTCATTTTCACAATGTGAAGCCTCTGTGTTATTGTTTATGTTATTTATCTTCCTTTATAGAACATTAGATATTATTTTGAGACTGTAAATATTGCACATAGCTAAAAAAAAAAAGTATGAAGCAGATCATAAACTAATAGGAATAACGTCATATTATATTGAAGTTGTATGGAAAGGGAGCATGAAATGTTAAAATATTACATTTTATTTTACAATTTATAATTTTTTTTTACATATTTGAAATTAAATCAAATCAGAGGAACAGGTGCGGGCCCCGTTAGAATAAACCCTTAGAATAAATCCCGTCCCTCTTCTTTAGTTGAATTATTTGTTTTTCTTGTTGCGCGCGCGATTTGCACGCGCTCGCAGGCCGCGATAAAAGCATCTGATGCGCACAGACACACACTATCTCTCTCTCTCTCTCTTCACACACACTTAAAACGACATCAACAATGACCCCTGTGTGTTTCCGCTGCCTCTCATGTCGAGGCCGACTCTCGGTTTTCTCCCCCCCTCTCTCCCCCCCACTCCCCGCTCCTCTCTTTGCTCTCTTTGTCTCCATCTCAGGTGAATTGTAGCCATGTGATCAAACGCCCAAGCCTCTATCCATTAACCCTCGTAAATGAAAAAAATGGGGGAACAAAAAGCAGTTTTGTGCTGCAAACATGGAAAAAAAAATTGATAACAGAGAGCGATGTGTGCGTCTTTCTCCCCCTTATGTCCGAGACACAAGTGGCGCAGACAGAGAAAATCCTCTGCGGCAGACGGGGACGCACCGGGATCGCTCCGGTCCAAACGCCGCGGCTCCTTTTCTGACTGCTTTAAAAAAAAAACGTTTACCTTCGGATTCGGGGCTCAGAGGTTGCTGATGGCGCGGAGTCTGGAGGTGATGGTTGGAGGGGAGGTGTGAGAGTGTGGGAGGGGGACGCCTCACCTGCGGCGCTGCGGGGGTTCTGCGTGAGGCCTGATGCGAGGCTGGAGTGAGTCTCTGATTTCTTGTTTGCAGAATTGCTGCTGTTTGTGCGGGGAAGGCTGTCAATGTGCGGGTTTTGTGCTTCGTGCAGACTGAAGCTGCGGTTTGGTTGATGCAGCTGGATGCGCCATCACCCCCCAGGGAGTCAGGCGACGAGACAAGGAGCTGCAGGAGCAACCTGGTCTATAGGTTAAAGAGTCCGCGTTTAATCAGCAGAACTGGAAGTTTTCTTTTGGTTTTGCAAATATTAATACTTAATTTATTTTTAGTTGATCAAATATATTTAAATGGGTTAAATCTGACACTTATTTACCTCTTTATGTAAATGTTTTCGTTTAAAGTTCAATAGATTTTATTTAGTAGATAATTATATATAGCTGTTTTCAGTTCTAAAATTTCAAAATTATTTTAATTAAAATGACAAAATAAAAGAAAAACAACCGTCGCCTGTAGTTATAATTAGGTTATGGAGGGAAAAAGGTGAGTTTCGTTTGTTTTGTTATTATTATAATAAAAATGGACAAGCTAGACAACAGAAACAACACCTTTCTAATGTTTTATCATTTGAAACAAAAACATTATTAATCCTGTTGTTGTTGGTTTGCAATATTAATATTAATCACATGTTATAATAAATATTTCTATTGCTAACTTAATAAAATACCATCGTTTTATTGTTGAGCTTAAACTCAAATTGTGATTTTTAATAGTTTTTCTATTAAATCTGAACTAAACATAAAATGCAAATGAACTTTTTTGAGTTGTTGGTAAACAGAACTCAGCTTCATTCGTTGATTTATTTTAAAATTTTGATCCTATTATTATTATTTGGATAGGATGCATGTATTGGTCTTTTTTTTTTAAAGTTGAGTGCAGTTGTTTTTGTTTAGCTGGAATCAAACAGCTCTATTTGGTTGTCACTAATGTTCATATAAGATGGATATTTTCATTCTTTTTTATTATGAATCAAGTATATTGATTTATTTTGGATGCTGTAAAGATGCATCTAAATTCATTTAAAGTGATTTAAACAAATCGAAAATTGATTTCTAATTTGAAACTCTAAAGTTTGACATAAAAACTTGCTTCAAATGGATGAAAACGACCAGAATATAATGAGAGAGTACTGCTTTATTTTTAAAATGTAAAATAATTCATTTTCATGTATTTGTTTGAACATTTCTTTAAGCAATGTTTTCTAAAGTGTGTGTCTGGATCCCATTGGTCAGGAAACATGATCTCCAGAAATCTAATAATTTATAAATAATCGTTTCTGATATCATTTTGACACATTGTTTTATCAAAACAGATCAACAATAGTAACAAATGAATAATAGAAAAATGGAGCTGAGTTCTCATTATGCGTTTTGTGAATATAATTCAAATATTCTGTTATTTTCTGGGCTGAAAAATGTTAAAACCACAAACTTAAAGAAGGGTTGAGTGCTTTAGTCGGATAAACTTTAGATGAATTTTAAATTTAACATAATAAGAATTAAAAAATAAATAAATTTAAAGTCCAAATCAGGTAAATAACCCTTTATCAAGCATGTGATTATCTTTGATTACTTCCATTGACATCCAAACAGACATCACTGCAGTAATTATCCTATAATGTTTATCACGAAATGTTTCTTTTTATTTGCATGTTACTTCTAATAAACACTCTATCTGGATTAACTTTAACTACAAACCGGAAAGAAACCAAATTTTGTGACTTTACTGATTGACGACTTGAAAATAGACAATACTAAATGAAAAAAGGTCCTGTTCTATCCTTTAATAGGACTCTAGGGTTGAAATGATGGATTATCAAGTTTTTAAGGGTTAGTTTCTTATATAAAGTTTTAATTCTAGCCCAGCTTCTACAGGTGTGACTGAAGTTTCAAATGATGCATAAAAACAGTGAATAAAGCAGAGAGATCCCTCATTTTGCTGGGAGTCTTACATTTATTTTTTGACATTTTCAGTGTCCTGTGTGAAACTCTCATGAGCTCGAGGGCAGCTGGAGCTTGTTAGAAAATAGAGCTCACATGGTTGCATCAGTAACTGTGCTAACCTGCCATGTGACTGCAGTAATGGGCCTCGCCATGGCTGCACAGACCGCTTGGTCACAAGAGCTCGCTTCCTGCGGTTCCTGGGGGAGAGCAGGGGAGACGATGGGAGGACAAGGTCTCATGATCACCAGGGAGGTCAGAGATCCTGATCGGCTGAGGAGGAGGAGGAGGAGGAGGGGAGGTCAAACAGTCAGCATCAGGTGCACACACTCAGGTTAAATTATGATTTTGAATAATCAGGTGGTTGCATCAGTGTTGGCCTGGTTACTTGCATAGCTCTCCTGAGGCAAAATTCCTGAAATCTGGTTATAGACTGAGAGACGAGGCAAGAGCGAGCGAGAGGAGGGGAGCAGACAGATGCGAGCAGCGTGAGAGGGAGATGATGATAAGAGAAGCATGCACAGCGGTCAAATATTCACATGCTGGGTCACATTCTGCATAAAACTGATGCATAATCAGTGGAAAGTATTCAATCTCGTGTCAAAAGGCACATTTGGCTTCATGTGAATGGCATCAGTTGTTCCAAATGATGATGAACTCAGCAGGAGGATTTGAGTTTCTCTGTCAGAATTGTGCACAAAATGTTCCAGGGAGGCGGAAGCAGCTTTTTTTCTTACTATTATCAATATTCAGGGAGTGAATCTGTAAACACAACAGGATTCCTCCTGCTTGTTTTCAGCTGGGTGTCCACTCGGTTGATGCATAAATGCCATTTCCTCTCTGGGTCTGTGTGGAAATAAAAGGAGAAAAGCTTCGAGGTCAGGGCTTCAGCTCGGGGAATTCCAGTTCTTGTCAATAAAGATGTGTCTCATGTGACTCTCCCTGACGGTGTCTGGGACCTGTGTGGTGATTTCTCAGGCCGCCATCGAATGTTCTCAACACAGAGGAGCTGAGAAAATGTGTCCATGTAGAAAGAGACATTTGACAAATGAAAGGATAACGTCTAAAACTTGACCTGTTGTTGGCTCCAAATCTCCATCCTGTTGAAATTCTAAGGGATGCAGGTGTTTTCTGGTTTTGATTCATACATGTAGGCTTCATAAAGTGGTGATGAAGGGATGCATGACCAAAAAAGGAGAAAATTATCTGCTATCTGACCTCTGTAACTCTCTTTTTACCCATTTTCACCCAGTGAATTAGTGCAGCTGCACCACACTTTAAATGGATGCCCCTCTTTTTCTTTTTTTTTTTCTTTTAACTCTGAGAGTGTATGTGACCAAGCATGAATCCGGTCTTTGTGCTCCCTCTGCACAGCCCCCCCCCCCATCCCTTACCCCCTCTATAGTTTCTTGCCTCCTTCATCTCCTCTGTTTGGGAAAAAGAGGGTCTTCGGTTGCGATGGCTGCAGCGCTGGTGAGGTGGTGGTGGTGTTAGTGATGGTGGCGGCGGCGGCAGGGAGGAGAGGAGGAGGGTAACTTGTTGGACCACATTCTTGTGCAGCTGTGGAGGCTGGTGCAGGGTGGGGAGGTGGAGGGCAGAGCAGGATCATCATTGCATTGCAGGGCATCATGAATGGCCTATTGTTCTCTGGTTTGCTGTGTCCACGTCTCTTTGCTGCAGCTCCAGGGAGAAATGGAGGAAAAATGTAAGAAGAATGAAAAAAAAAATCTATAGAAACTCTTTATGTGTGAAAACCCTGAAGCTAGAGCTTTAGATAACGTCTGAAAAGAAAGAAAAAAAGTGATATTTGTGAATCAGGTGCAGCAGGAAGTTGAACGTCAGAGTGTCATGATGATGATGAAGATGAGGATGATGGCTACAGGAACAATGATGGCATTCACTGCAGCTTTATGAGCAGTTTGCCCCTCAGTCATAGATGCCAGCACGCTGTTTAGTCATGCATTTATGTTGATGGTCGTCCACTCAGAAATTCTTCAGCAAAAACAGAATCAGCTTTTTTTCCTCAACATTTTCTCAGTCTTCAGCTTTTAACCCAATTTAAATGTTGTTTTGGGTGTTTACTGTTAAAATTAACTATGCGGATGGAAAACAATATGGATGTTAAGCTTGGGGATGATCTAGATTTTCATTTGACCCTGAACTCGGTATTGTTTTCTTTGATTAGGACTCTATAGTTAACCCTCTCAGGCACAGTGATCTGTGTTGTCTCGTGTGTGTTAAACATGCTGGAATGTGATCAGAACATAATATAATGATTAAATAACCATTATTACCAGTATGTCAAATTGGAAAGACTTTAAAAAGACTGTTTGACCTGCAAGTCGATCGTGTATTGTTTTACTGAAGCATGCTGCAGAAAATAACCCTAACAGAACAACAATAATAATAATACTGTGATGTTTGTATAGACATTATTATTTTACATCAGTGTTATTACTTGCATTAAATTAAAACCCTTGATTCTTATGTGCAGAAAAGATTTTACTAATTGCTTTTCTTCTTTGTGTGGAGGATAATGGGTTAAAAGAACAAGATTCAAGCGTTACTTTATTTACTTGAAGGTGGAAAAACAATAGATTTTGTTATAATTCATGCATGAAAGAGCTAAAACAAAGATATTTAAAGTAAAACTTAGGTAACCCTAATCATGAGGATCTCACAGGTCAAATTATTTTTTTAAACTCTCTTTTCAGTCAGAATAGAACCAGTAGCTGAAAGCTTGAGCTCTGCACCTGAGAAGACAACTTCAGCTTTAATAATGCATCATTCTCTCAGTTTATCAAACGGTTTTGAGAGTTATTATTAACAGCTTTTGTTAAAGATGCATTCTTCAGCTTAGAAATGATTATTTTTGTTTCTTTTGTGTCACAATTTCTTCTCTAGATAAATCACTGTCCCTCTTTTTAGACACTCTGTAACTTTTGTTTCATCTCATCATGAAAAACACCGTATCCTCTGCACATCGATCCTTTATTAAACCAAATATTACATGAACACCATTTTGAATTGATGATTTCACATCCCATCTGTGATATATTCTCCTTAAGATTCAAGATGATTGGAAAAAAATATTCAATAGAGCGTCATTTGTGTCTGACGTCCTTTGGGAACCGGAACCAAACTGTTTGGGATTTATTGCAAAAAACCTCAACTTTTAAACGCTATCAGGGACAAGAGCATGAACTTATAGGCTTGATATGGTCAATTTTATGAGAAAAAGCAGCAGAAACACACAAAGGGAGAACGACGGAGAGAGAGAGAGGGAGTCGCTTTGACTTTCCAATCATGAGTTCTCCTCAGAACATTTAATTAGTCTGTGTGAACGAAGGAGAAAGAGGGCGAGGGCCCGAGGCTCCGAGGGAAAGATGGCTACATGAAAGAGGCTGTTGTTGCCCGAGCAGACGGAGAGATAAAAGGCAACGAGGCAGAAAGATGGATGAGACATTTAGGGGCACAGAGTGAGAAATATGCTGATTTATAATTTACTCATTTCTGTCACATTTCTGACTTCACG
Organism: Callopanchax toddi; assembly: GCA_006937965.1. NCBI lineage: Eukaryota > Metazoa > Chordata > Actinopteri > Cyprinodontiformes > Nothobranchiidae > Callopanchax > Callopanchax toddi. The sequence continues at coordinate 367,809 of SSNR01000094.1, forward strand.
TCTGGCTTTTTATTAGTAGGGGTGAACGGGGGGCAGGATAAAGGTCACAACCAAATTTAAACGTTCCTCTGAGCGAGAAATGTTTTTGAGCTGTGGCTCAGAGTGAAAATGTAAAAATTCGGATCAAATTACGAATCAGAAAATGAAAGTAGAGCAAAGAGAGGAGAAGTAAGGGGTTGGTCACAGGAATTAGAGGGTTCCTGTGACGTTTAGAGGAATGTTCAGTTTAGTTTCAGCTGAAAAGAGGCAGGAAGACCTTAGAGGTTTTAGAAAATCTAACATCAATTATGTGTTGAGACAAATCCAGACAGATAAAACATGTCTGCCATCAGATAGCGAGGGAACAAACAAAGAATTTGACCCCTTACAAATGTATTCTGTTTTTAGATTTTTGTCTAACTAAAATGTTTCAGATGGGCAAATTTACAAAATTACAGTATCATACAAAGATAAAATACAAAATGCAGTTTTTAGAGGATCATTTCATTTAAACTATTCTGTTAAATACTTAAAGCTATTAACCCTTCAGGGACCAGGCACTGGGACATCGGCACTTCCGGGTTACAAAATCCTTAAACCTTTACTAATATATGCATAGTGCATGTCCACGTAACAGGAAGAGGCTTCTCTTTATGATAATAACAATGTTCTCTTCCTCAACAAGACCCAATTCAAACACTAAGCAACTAAATGAAAAATAACGTAAAAAAAACGCTAAATTCACTTACTGAGAAAAACACACAGTAGCACCTGGATTTTTATCCACTAATACCTCTCTAAATCCTCTATGCTTTACTTTATTTGCCTGAAATTTTGTTCAGCAAAGGGTCAGATTATGTTCTTTGGATAAGCATTTACAATGTGAATTCTTTTAAATCAGATTTTTATTTCATTTTTTGCTGTGCGCCAAATTGATTTACTTTCACCCAGAAACATAAGTGTTGGTTTAATACATTTGGAGTATTCTCTGGAGTATTCCCTTTACTGTGGTACCAAAACAATTCAAACAAACCTTGTAGTTCTTGAGATATACTCAATTCAATTTGGGCATGTCATTTTCAAGCAGATCTCCATAATATGGCCTATAGGTTCAACATTAAAGCTGAGTTCAGTCCCACCAGTCCAGACACACCCAGACCTGATCACTACCAGACCTGTAGAATTAATAAATCACTTCAGTAGAACCTGTTTGACAACATGAAGGAGGCTAAACGATCTCAAAAAGCAACACTGTTCTTAAGAAATTCTAGAACCCAGAACAACATCTAAAGCTCTGCACGCCTCACCTGGTTAAAGTTAAGGTCAGAGGTCATGATTCAGCAATAAGAACATGTTTGCTAAAATCACAGAAAAGTTCCAAAGACAAAACCTGTCCTGACCAAAAACATATTTGTGCTCCTTTAAGACTTTTGGGAAAAGATTCTGTTAACTGACGAGGCAAAAGTAGAACTTCCTGGAAGGTGTGTGTCCTGTTCCATCTGTAGTGAAACTAACTGTATTTCATAGAATCATCAGAGTAACCTGACATGGTGGTGGTACTGTGATGGTCTGGAGCTGATTTCTGTTTCAGGACCTGATGACTTGCTGTAACTGATGGAACCATGAATTCTGCTGAAAAATCCCGAAGAAGGTCTCTCCTTTGACCTTAAACAGCTTGTTTATGTTGGAAAACTCCAATGTGGCTGAATTAAATTATTTAAGAAAATCAGGTTTATGTGAGAGATTCATTACCAGTTATCACTAATGCTTGATTGTACAGTAGTTGTTGCCTCTATGAGTGTGACATTGGGTTTAGGGATTTCCACATAGAACCATTGAGATGGTTTTTGCTCTTATTACGTAAATAAAAGTACCACTCCGTATGTTTGTATTTACTCAGGTTATCTTTTTATGATGTTTGCATTTTGAAACATTTACTAGTAAATGACAAAAGCAAACACTGTGAGGTGGCAAGTTTCCCCAGAGCTGTCTTTATTCAAGTTGACAGTTTATCAGAGACATGGGACATCCTGTCAGAGCGGAGCACTGAATTGTGCTGATGATCAGACATAAAGTCCTGCTGCAAGAATCATAACAAAATCATATTTTTCATCATAAATTGTCTATAAATTTAGGTAAAAGTCTGCAAAAATAAATAAGTTTTCATGCAAAGTGTGCATCTTGATCAAATGTCATGCTTCACTGCATACTAGCAAAAAAATAGAAGTGCATAAAAGCAGCAACAATACCAACGCAAATCAATTAAACCAAGGATTCAAAAAGCTGCACAAGAAGAGCTGCTGAACAGGATCTCATAACCTGTCATGCATCAAGTCTTCTGACTGCTCTTCAGACTACTGTGGAATAAAATCCATGTTACGGCAAAACCTTTCATTCTACAACACAAAGAGGAAGAGAACTTACAAGTCCTGCAACTACGTTTATCTTCAGAGAGGAAAAATGTAATAATCTCCATGATGGGATCCTGATGACCGAGCCTAGTGAAATCAGATTTGTTAGTTAATTTTATAATATTGGGTAAAATGCAGAATCAGGTGAGAAAAAAAAAGTCAGATAATGAAGTTATTGGTTTTGGAAATTTAATGTTTTTATTTGATTAGTTTCAAGAATGCATCAATGTGTGTGTATGTGTGCATGTGTGTGTGTGCATGTCTGTGTGTGTGTGTGTGTGTGTGTGTGTGTGTGTGTGTTCAGAGCTCAGCATTACAGTAAATTGGTGATCGTTTTAAATACCAGATAAAATGATTAACTCTTAGATGACTCTTAGTTTATTTATTTATTTATTTATTTATTTATTTATTTATTTATTTATTTATTTATTTATTTATTTATTTATTTATTTATTTATTTATTTATTAACAGTTATGTGCTTCCTCCAAAACACACAAAACCTTTGATTCTAACAAACTGATCACATGATTTTCTGTTACTGTAATTGAAGTGACATCATTCTAAGACCTCAAGGTGAACAGATTTCTTTCAAAACTACAATAAATGAAATAAACTTTGCTCTTATTGGCCAATAAAACTTGGATTTAGTGAGTTTCATATTCATTTTTTGTTCTGGTTTCTCATTTCGTTCTGATGGTCCTCATTCTCACATGAGACGATGGATGTGATCGTTGTGTCTTTTTTTTTTTTTTTTTTTACTTTAAAGAGTTTTTCAAACCTTCAGCAAATTCTAACACAATGTCAGGTTGTCAATTTTTTTTTAGTCAAAGTTTATTTCATTCAAATAAAATAAATAAAACAAAAAATATATAAACAATAAGATATACATAACAAAAAATCATATTTGAACAAAAAAGGAGCAGAATGAAGAAAAAAAATCTTATAATTTCTGCCCCCACTTAACAAAAAGATTCTATAAAATTTTCAAACTTAGATTCATTATGAATCCTGTCTTGTCCTCATTTCCAGACTCGATCATGATCATTGGTTTAATGAACTTTTTCATAATTACTTAATTACTTACTAAAATTAGATACTCAAAAAATATAAATCAACCTCAGTTAAAGAGTACAGAAACAACCATCCTGTCTTCTTTTTGGAACTTTGTACCTTTATTTATGATTAATTCTTACTCTTTTCAATACTTTTGTTAACTGGACTGTGCAGCACATCAGCTGTATTTGTTACTGACTAGACTTTTATGTCACACCGTCATATTTATGTGACCTCCTTAAAGCTGCAGTCCGGAGCACTTTTTTAAATGTATTAAAGTTTTATAAATGCTTCAAATGATAGTTCAGTTCTAAACTATGACATATGGCTCCACATCTGTTATTCTTCTGAAGTCCCTCCTTTTTATTTAAGCCAATAAAATTAGATTGTCTGCATTGTCGACTGTCAATCAAGGTGCACGCGCATAGGACGCTCTGTTTACAGTCGCCATACCCAAAGAACACGGTTGTGGATGTGCTAAAAAGTTAGCCAGGTTTCTTTTACTGTAAGAATTCAGTGTCTCAGTGAGATTACCTAAATGTGAAATTTAAACAATTACAATTCCTGGATGACAAAACACAATTTTGCATTAAATTGACAGATTAGAACAGCTACTGGAAACTGAACGGCAACAATTTAGATTTACAGTTTGATCTACATTCCCACCCTCATCTCCAGTCACGAACTTTTAACTGAAAGTTAAAACTGTTAGTCTGATGTTTTTAGGCTGATATGCAGTGACCTTTGACCTCCTAACATGGTGGCATCCAGAGAGTTCAGTTCTGGTCTCATCTGACCAGACTAGACTCTCCCAGTGTTTCACAGCCTTGTCTAAAGGTTGGTCAGTAAACTTTAAACTCTTTTTGAGCTACAGGTCATGGTGACTGAGTGCGTGACTTCTTGTTTACTTTGAAACAACCTGCTAATTCCAGGTGCTTCTGAAGCTCTCCACTAGTGGCCCTTGGCTCTTCTGATCATTCTTGTCACTCCTCTGTCTGAAACCTCGAGGAGGGTTCGAAGGTGGTCGTGGCTGGTTTATGGTGAAATAATGTTCATTCCACTTTCTGATTATGGACTGAACAGAACTCAGTGGAACCTTCAGTAATTCTCCTGTAACCACAGGTGTAAGGTCTTCAGAAAGTTCTTTGGTTTCACCCATCATGAGATGTTTCTTGTGTGACACCTTGGTAATGAGACCTCTTTGGTAGGCCACCAGTTTGTTAATGAAACAGCTGATATTGATTTGCGCTTGTTGACAGGATTTCTTTCTAATTACTGATAGATTCCCACTGATGTAACAACTTTCTATGCCTTTTTACACCTTCCTTTCTTCATGAGTTCAATAGATCTCCCTGTCGTTCCATTTTATTACACAAAACTTAATGTATGGACATAGAAATTGACTGATTACTTTGCATGTGTGGATAGGATGGGTTGTTAGAGACATCTGGTGAGAATTTCATGTCAATAGAACCTTTAGAAATAGATTTACTTAAATAGTGCTGTGTTCAATAATCTGTGGATAATTCTGATTATTTAAACTCAGGCCAAATAACTGGAAGATTGCAGGATGATTTTTAAAATTATCATAATAAATTATTTTCTGCTTCATCTGGTATTTGTAATGCATTTGAGATCATCATGTATTTTTTTTGCACTCCTAGCTGATTTAGCATTTTGACCAACAATGTTTTTAAACAGTGATTTCTAAATGTTCTGTACAAATAAACTGTCACTTGACTGGAAGAGCAGTGAATGTGTGTTTTATTTTATAACTGGGAGTTGGAAAAACAAATGTACAGATTAGATTTTTAACATAAAAATGGTAAAAATCAGGATCTTCCCCAATGTGCTGAGAGGATGTTTCCCTGTCGGCCTCCTCTGCTGAGCCCCGCAGCTCTGAGCTCCACACAATGCCCCTCTATCACCTCCTGAACCGCAACGCAGCTCCACAGCAGACAACAGCTTATTGTCAAATCAAAGATCCTCTGGTGCCTAAATACTGTCCCCTGCTGAGCGCGCACACACACCCTGTCACCAGCCCGAGGCCGCAAACGGCCAGCAAGGAAATACACGGTGTCACACACATGAAAGCACAGGAACACACACTCACATTTAACCTACAGGAGCACGAACACACACCAGCTTATTAGGCAGGATGCTGGTCGGCCCTCAGCAGCATTAGCAGAGGTCTCTGAGGTCACACAGCTGCTCTCCTTACGAATGCTGATGACAGAGAGATGTGACGATTAACTAGCATCAGAAAACAGAGCAGGATGGGCAAACAGCAGCAGGGGAAACATCCTGTTAGAGAAAACATGGAACATTTTCTTTCATCTTGTGTGAAACTGTAAAGACACGAGGAGAAATTAGAGGACTAATTATTCTTCCTAATGAAGGAAAGTGAAAACTCTCCTCACAGCAGCAACAACTGATCTCAGATCTGGTGTTTTTGTGTGAAAATGTGCAAGATCTTCTCTAGATCTGATCTAGATCTGATCTGTTCTTGTCTATAAACCTAAAATAGTCTAGAAAGAAAGTTACAACATGCTGAGCTCAAGCTCGTGTTTAAAGAAGCGAAGAACAGAAAATCTACAAATGTATTATAAAGTTGTCCAACATACACAGAAAAAACATTGCAGGGACTTTTTGTGTATTTTAAACATCTTTTTTTAAAATCAAGTCTTCATTTAGCTAATTTTTGCAAATGCAACTAAAAAAAATATTAAATTAAAAGCTGTTATTCATCAATAAGATATAACTGATCTAAATGAGATTTTTGCTGACTTTATCTTTTGTGATTAGACACATTTTCTGTTGGTTTTCAGTGAATGAATCAGGTCTTTGATAGTGAGCGGAGTGGACATGTTTAGCAAGAATAAATATCTATTGGATTTTAGCGATCGAAATCTTTTGATTCTGCAAACATCCTTAAAAAGTTCTTTGACAAAAACTTTTTACATTTCTACTTCAAAAAAAGGAAGAAAACCAAACCAAACTGCTGCCTTTTATTGGAAGCGTGTGTGTAAAATGTGGAATTGTAACCAGTTCATGGTTAGAACATGTGAGATGGCAATAAATTGATGAGCAACGTCCACATCACACGACAAGAACCACAAAACTTTAGAAGCTGCTGTGAACTGTTCTGTTTTTTCTTGAAAGTCTAACCATTCACCTTTAACTCTTGACTCTAAAATATTTGTGAAAGTGAAAAAACACACGTACTGTATCTGATTCATCCTCATTGTAGGAGTTTTATTGACTGCTCGCCTCCAAACTGTGACAAAATGAGTCACTGACACTTATTTTCCCATTAATAATGTAGTGGTCTACATAAAATCAAGATGCTTCACTTCTGCATCACTTTTATTATAAAATTCAATATGATTCAGAAAAGTTCAGAATAAAAATATGTGACTCCAGCTGCTCTATAATCAGAGAAACATCAGAAACCTTCTGTTTTTATGAGTCATTAAATCAGTGATGGATATGAATCATATTTGAGTTTAGAGGAAAAACCTACAGCTATGTCTTTCTGCAGTTTTGATGTTTAACCACATGGGGGCGCTGTGTCACAGCAAGAGACACTGTCCTCCAGCAGAGGAGCCAGAAGACCTGCAGCACAGCATCAGGATGCTGTAAGGCTGAACAACTCCACTGTTTCTTTCTTATTTAACTCATAAACCTGTAAGGAGGTTGCAGTCAGTATTTTTACACCCTTCTTCAAACTAGTAACAGAAACAACAGTGAGTTGGAGCCACCAGGTGAGACAATCCAGAGATTGTAATAATCCGTTCCATTTGTTTAACCCTTTGATGCACCATCAAAATACTACCTGTAAGGTCACTTCACACATTTTCACTTAAAAAATGTTATATTTTTTCTTTCAATTTCGTTTATTCTTTAAAAACAGCATCAGACTTAGTCAAAATTGCCAAGTTTTCATCACAAGTAACTCCACTTTGTGGTCTAAAAAACACAATATATAATTTTTTTCAATGCAGTTTATGAAAACAAAATTATTTTAATTATTGCAACCTAGTATCATGTGAAATATTAGCAGCAACATTTACTTATTTGCATTTTTTAAAATTTGTTTTACATATTTCATGATAAAAATGTCTTTGAACTGGGCGGATGTTATTGCCTCTTACTGAGAAATAGTATTTTCTCCGTTCGCCGTATGTGGTGAAAATGACATCATCAGGAAAAAAGAATCCCTCAGAGCACAAAGTGAAAGCCACAGGCCTCAAGTGAAGTGGAGAAAAGAGAAGGTGCATGTCATTTCAAAAGGATTATGAGTTTTGTGTGCTTCAATTTCTATTTTTTGTACAAATGTTAATAGTTCAGATTATGTTGTTTACAAGTTAAACAAATATGAAAATATTTTAAAACACTCCAAAATGCAATACGTTGCCAATATTTCCAACAATTTGCATTAAAAATACAAAAATTATACTAAAAACAAAAAATGACCAATATGTCCATTAAAGGGTTCAATCAAATCTAACAAATTTCATCCCGTTTGAGTTCAACACTGTTGAAGAAGTTGAACAAAATTCTAGGATTTCAGGATCAATAAACAAACCATTAAAACATCATCTGTCCAGTTTGTTTGAATCAAACTAATCTGAGCTGAATGAATATTTAGAAACTCAACAAATTAACATGAGGGTAAATATTTTCTCTAAATGTTCATGATCCTAATTCAACAAGTCTGAAGCCACGTTCCTCAACCAGATTACCTAATCCAGATTAGAAATCAACCACTGCTCCAGGAGTTTTAAGGTCTTGTTCATGAGTGAGGGTAGAGCTGAGTAGGGTACTGATAGATGGGATGAGACATCCTCCTTCAGGACGCCTGGAAATCCTTCTGGATGATCTGGAGGAGGTGGAGAGGGAGGTCGGAGAGGGTCTTCTTTGAGCTGTTACCTCTCCGACCCTAAATAGTGGAAGAAGAGGAGAAAGGTGCAGACACTCCTTTAACTTTCTATGTTTTGTCTACTTGTCTTTTTTCATCTACAGCAGAAACAAAACTAAACACAACACCTGCTGTATGCTTCCTGTTCCTGATTCCTAATTTATCTGCTCCACTGGGCTGGTGAGCAGACGGTACAGGTATTCCAGTCCTCACTGGTAGAAACAAATATGTTATATGAACTTTTTTTTCCAGCTGAAACTTTTAATCTCATGTGTCGAGCTCAGATCCATGTTTTCATGACAGCTTTTGAGGCACCTGCTGACTGTATACTGTTGAAGATCATTTAGAGTCTGATGATGTCATAACCTAAAGGTAAGAGCTCTATGAGAAAAGCTGCTCTGTGATGAATTATTTCTTTAAAATGTCCGTTAGTTTTTATAGGATGTTAAATATTTACAGACTAAGACACAACACTCCCTTCACATAGACCAGGGGTACTCAATGGCCTGCGAGCCTCCTATTTCTGGCCCTATAGAGTCATCTACTGTTCCCCTCAAGCTGTCATTATTTTACAAAATCCACTATGAATCGCCGCCTCACTTCCCACGCATCTCTGGAGCTGCAGCTGCTTTATTCACTTACAGTTTAGGGCTTCTTTATGGTTCAATGAGGTTTTCTAGAGGAAGAACAGCAAAGTGACATATTTTTATACCTTTACATGTCTCAGAATTATGGATCACATGACTATTTACATGGGTTATATGGTGATTTGCAGCTGAAATTTGTGAGGGGAGCATTAAACATTTTTTAAAATATTATTATTGCCAAAATAATAACAAAAATAAGTTTTTGCACATCCAAAACTTCAGTTTGATTTTAGCCTTAGTGCCGCTCTGACTAGCCATTAGCACGTCCCTCCAGTCAGAACTGTTTCTCTAATCCTCACAACCCCTGCCTCTAAAAATATAAACTAATGATCTAAAATAAAAATAAAACTCAGAGCCATTCTAATTTGATAAGTGCAAAAAAGGTTGCTGTTATTATAGAAGTCATTTTTTCTGCGTTTAACCTCATAATTAACCTCATCCTTATGTCACCAATGCAGGATTTTGCTGTATTTCTAGAAAACACTCAGAGAAAAGTTGGGAATGAAACTTTCAAGGATCCGTTTTGAACACGCACAGAAACACAGCACAGCCAGGTAAAGTGGTAATGCTAAAAACTGTTGTTTAATAGGTGTTTTATTCATACAAAACAACAGGCAGTTGCAAAGTGTTCATACTTACTGATAAAAGTTTAAATAAAGTGCTTGTTTTTCATCTGCACAGGTTTGAATTCAATTCTTTTTTCTGGACTATTTAACTTGCTTGTGCTTCGTAAATGAACACACTGACATGGAATAAAAAAAAATACGTATCAGTTAGTACGAGAGTCTCAGGCAGGAAGACTGACAATCAAAACAGAGTCAAAATAAAAGTCCTTTCCTAAACTCTGTGCATGACACAAAATGACGTGAAAACAAAAGCAGATATTTACAAAAAAATCAGATAGATCACCAAACATTATACTGAATAAATCAAGACCATCCAGTGCTCAAGAGGTGTTGTTAAAGTGATAATATGCAGTTTTGCTTGTTTTGGGCTCCCTCTGGTGTCCGTTCTAAATCACTGCATTAAATAAAATAGCCCATCGTTCATGCTTAGAAACTGCTAAATCTACCTGTTGAAATGTATCCTCAGCCTTCATAGCTTTCTACAGGAGCGGTTATTTACTCCTTCAAAGAAATCAGCTGTGTTCAAGCAGGGAGAGATGGAAAAAAAGCAGGAATCATGAGCTAAAAACACTCCAACGCTAGCATAACAGCTAGCCACTTTGGTTTGGGTTAGCCTAACTCTCGTGAGACACGTGACTTCCTGGACACCGTGACGGCGACGGAGATCTTGCAATCGTGGTATTCCGGCTGTAATCACCAGATGGGGCTAAGTGACTTTTCCTTAACTCTGTAAAGGGTCATATTAGCACAGACTGGCTCAAGGAAAAGATTTAAAAATATGAAAAAGTTGCATATTATCACTTTAACCAAGGGTTGACGGCAAATTAGAGCCTCTAACAAAAAGAGGAACTGTTGGGATCAAATACAAAATGTTGAGAAAAAAGTCAAAAATCAAGATTAAAGTCTAAATTATATTTTTAAAAATATATATATTTAAGATTAAAGTTATAATTTTGAGATTAAAAGAACTAAAACTCAACAAAACAAAAGCAACGCTGAAACAATTTACCCATAATGCTTTGTGATAATGACTTTATTTGTCAGAACATAATTAAATAAAAAAAGATCTGACCAAAACCTCTAAATACGTTCTCAGAGTTCTTAGGAGTTTTAATTGCAACATGAGTTTCTCCAGAAAATAAAACCAAAAACTACTTTTCTATTCTTCAGATGTTTTTTTGAGTATGTGTGCAGGTTTAGACTCTTATTGTGAAAGATTATTTGAAATTCTCTGTGGAAGTAGCCACATCGTTGCACCATATTCTCAAGAAAATGTTGTTTTTTGTAGTCTACTTAGTGATAATGATAATAAAAAACTGGGCTTGCTTCCTCAGGATAGTCTCCTAATGGTTTACTTTAGATGATTTTTTTTTCTGGAGATAATATTTGTCTTTTCCTCTACATTTGAACTTCAATCTCAACACAATCTCCTTTTATTTGTTTTCTTCTGAGTGGCCGTCGTAGTGCGCTACCTGAAACCAAAGTAGTTCATGAAGAATTTGCCACAGCTGCAAAACAAAACCTTCTCTCACCCCCACATAGTTGAAACCATGCCCACCATCTTTTATTTTACAATACTCATGTATAAACTTTGGTTGGATGCAAAGAGAGAAAACAAACTGAAGAGTGATCCTCATCGTCGCGGATCAAACTCCTGATTCTCTGCTGATGTATAAAGGTAGGGTGGGCTGAAGTCTGTCAAGGCTGATCTGGTTCTCCGTGTCCAGAACACACAGCATCTCCACGGTCTGCTCCTTCACGTACGCCCCCTTGAAATCTACATGAATGTCATCTCTCATTTTCACCTCTCTTTTAGTTCCTACGTTCAGCCGTTCTAGCTCTTCTTTTGCACCTTCATCATCGTCTCCACAGCACAGCGCTACCTCGTTCTCGTAGCAGAAAGCACTGGGGGAGTGGGAGCCCTGGAGGCGTCTTGTTGCTCTCGGAGCAAACAGCGACGGAGACTGGGAGTAACTCGAACTGGAGGATGATGATTGGCCCTTTCTCTGGCTCAGTTCCCTGGCACTGCAGTGAGGTGTAGATGGCACTTCATAAGTCTTATGGAAGCGGGAATAGTCCACGTGATAGCGGTCCCCTTTCTCAAACACAACTGGCTCAAAGCGGTGACCCCAAAGGATCTCCCTGGCCAAGTAGGAGCTGCGGGCCTGCGTGGTCATAGCTGTGGCCTCCACCATCCCCTCCAGGATGACCACAATCTCAAAGTCCTCCTTCTGCAGGTCGGTGCGGCTCAGATTATACAGAGGACTGGTTTTGTTGATCTCATGGACGACCACCAGAGGAGACACCAGAAACAGGCGATCCAGTCCGTCGTCATAGCCGACGTCGATGTCCGTCTGCTCTAAAGGCAGGTACTCGCCCTCAACCGTCACATGAGGCTTAATGAGCTGAGCGCGCACGTGGGCCTCAACAATGTGGCTCTTACGCATGTTCCCCAGGCGCCACATGAGGCACAGCTTCCCATCCCGTAAAGAGATGACGGCGTTGTGAGAGAACAGCAGAGTCTGTGCCCTCTTTTTAGGACGAACCATCTTTGCCATGATGGTGCCGATCATGAAAGAGTCAATAATGCAGCCGACGATAGACTGCAGCACGACGGTCACGACAGCTATCGGACACTCCTCGGTGACGCACCGGAAACCGTATCCAATGGTGGTCTGGGTCTCTATGGAGAAGAGGAATGCTCCAATGAAACCCTGAACGTGGAGGATGCACGGCCGCCACTCGCCTTTTTCTTCATTTGTGGTACCCCGAGAGTTCCCATCCTTCACGGGGACATAGAGGTTGAAGTCTCCATGAGCGAGGGCCACTCCCCAGAAGATCAGTCCAAACAGCAGCCATGACAGGAGGAAGGTGGTGGTGAAGATGAGTAACAAGTAACGCCAGCGGATGTCCACGCAGGTTGTGAAGATGTCTGCTAGGTACCGTCGCGGTTTATCCTCCATGTTGTTGAAAACCACATTACACTGACCATTCTTCTTCACAAAGCGAGTGCGCAGGCGTCTGGTTCCCAGATCCAGGTCCAGACGGCACGAAGGTGAAGAACGGCAGCTGCTGTGAATGATGGGCTCATTTGTCAATCTCAAAGGCAAAGCTCCTCGACCTTCATCACTTCCTGGACACTCCCCTCCTCCTCCTCCTTCCTCACCCAACATGCAGGCTGCTGACAGTTTCTGCTGAGTCAGAGGACTGTGGCCGTTATGGAGGCCCAAGCTGGAGATCTTCAGGGCATCTTCATCAGTGGAAACGATGCTGTATCTAAAAAAAAAGAAAAGAAGTTAGAAAAAAGGGAAGTAATATGTGATTATAGGGTTTTTTCATCAAGTCAAAGCTTAAAAAATAAAGCCAAAAATAAACAGGATTGGATGAAGTGCCTAAATTAGAATAGAATTAAGCTATTTTTTACATTTTTGTTTCCAGCTGATTTAAGTAAAGAAACATAAAGAGGTAAAGATCATATTTTATTCACATCACACTTAACATACTTGCTTATTTTGGTTAAAGCAAACAAAAAAATATATAGGGAAAAAAACACAAACAAGAGTCTAGAATAACTTTTTTTTTTCCAAAAAGAATCAAAATTTGTATTTTCTTTAGACAAATTGGGATTTATTCTAAAAAAAAAAATCAAAACACAAATGCTTGTCATAAATGTGTCCTGGTGTCTTACTGGTTTGTGACTGTTGGTGTCTGTATTTGTCTCATAACCTTTGAGCGAGTTCTCTAATGCTTTGCATGAATTTTAGGGCTTCTCTGTCATGTTGCACAGTTTTGGAACATCAAACTTTAAATTTACTCTTAAAACAGTCAGAGTCACTGAGGTCATCTGAAACCAAATTCGTTTCTGTGAGTCAGAAAGTGTAAGAGACAACTTTGGGAGGGGTTAGTGACCAAATAGTGAATAAAATTGAACATGAAAATACATTTTTTGAATAAATTGTGTCAAGAAAATTGGCAGGACAGTCATTAATGTTAAAGGTTGAGACCAGCTGCTTTTTTTTAGAGGGGCACATTATAAAAAAACAAAAAACCCACAAACATTGTCTTAAGTATTTCAAATTTTAGTGTATAATTATAGCAATATAATAACAACAATCCAGTTACAGTTGCTTTGGACAAAATTACTTCAAAAATTTTCAAAATAAAACTATTTTGTAAAAATACTATGAACTCGTGGTTATCATTTCAGTGTCAACATGAAACAGTATTTGTGTCTAATGCCTGAGACTCAGCGTTTAGCAGGGGGGCCACAGGGGGGGCCAGGTTTGATGTCAGAGGGGATCTGGCCCCCCTAGAGCCGCCCCTGGAAATCCTACAAGCACAACTTTAATATTTGTTGTTTAAAAAAACAAATAACTCTAATATAAAATCATGGATTTAGAAAAAGTATAAACAAAGTTTCTCTGTAGGTAAAGAAGCACTAAACAGCTACTTTACAGCAAACACACTGATTAATACACACTCTGCATTTCTTTAAATTGTGTAAAGAGATCTGATCAGACCAAAATAGTTAGCTACAGTTGCTAAGCAACCATTCTACCAAAGTGTTAAAGTCTGAGGTTTGGCTGAATGAGAAACACACGTATGTGCTGATTTATAAAACACGGCCCTTTATGAGGAGGTCCTGATGAATTACTGATTTTCTTTGTTTTGGTAGGAATCAGTTTTTTATTCATGGTTGATCCGATACATATCAGGGAGAGAAACACATTTGGAAACAGTAGATCAGCATAACGATTCAAGAACACCATGATGCTGTTGTCAGCAACCAATTTCTGCAGTTTATTTAAATTAATGTAAATTTTATTAAATTTGCAGAATCGGTCAAATGATGAATCAATTCAGCAGTTAAAACTGTTACTAAACTAAAGTTCTAGAGTTATTTGAAGCTGATTTCAAGTCGGCGTTCATGTCAGAGTTTTAAACTAACATAATCTGATGTTGAGAAATGATGGTGTTTTAACAGTTTAGGTCAAATCTTCAAACGAACTACATGCACCATCTGTTAGAACCCAGAGTATGTGTTGTGAATGACTCTGAGCTACAACCGTATCAGATCTTATCTCAGTATCTGTAAAATTGATTAAGTTACAGCTGGTTTTACGATTGCCAAAGTTGATGAGCTGTGGCGGCCATCTTGAATTAAGTTGACCCCTATAGGTAGTCTGTTATAGACGAACATCCAATGATTACTTTCTGTGAGTTTCATTAAAATCCACCAAGTGGTTCATGAAAACATGTGTTAAAAGGCAAAATAACACACACACTGAGACAGGTAAACACTACTTTTAGGAGGTAGACATAATTAAATTTGCTTATTCTTTATTTGACCAAATTTTTAAAATAAAATAAGATCATCACAGTCACTAAGTTGCTTTGCGCTCATCAGCATTCATTGTGGTGCACACTTTAAGATTTTTACTATATTTCTAGCTTGTGTGAGTCAAGATTTGAATCGCTGAATCAACACAGGAAACAAAACATCTAATCTCTGGTTCTTCACATACTTCCAACCTCCGTACCTGTTGACCCGCACCGCTCCCATGGCACCGGTGATCATCAGGCTGTGTCTGCGAGGGCAGTAATGAAGGTCGGGGCGGGCGGTTCCAACCATTAACGTACTGTTGCTGCTCAGGGAGGCAGTATGAGCTCAGGTCTGTCTTTCATCTGTGGCCAGGACTGCCTTCCTATCGCACATCTTCTGTGGACGCACGAGACAAAGTGTTTCATTCAATGAACAGAACAGAACCAGAGAGATTTGCAAAGGAACACGATGACAGCTGATTTGAATATACAGTATATGTACAGTGGGTAAGATGGTAATAATTTATAACCTTTACACAAAAAACACTTTGAAATGACTGGAAATACAGCCATGATTTGAATCCTGATTGCTCCTGAGTCATTATTAGTAAAGTCATTAAAAGGAAAACCGTATTTAGTTTTTGTATAAAGTCACAGCATCAGTTCTCATGTGGATGAACTGCTGCAGATGCAGGGGGTTGTTGCAGCTATGCATCAACAGTAGAAGCTCTCAGGACTCAGAGAATCTCCAGGGTCAGGCAGGGATTCTGACAGGATGCTGCTGACCTATTTGGGAGCCACTGCCTCATTTCCTCCCTGATGTTTGGTCCTCCAGGCGATGACGTTTGGACTAACAGTGAAGTCCTTAGGTTCACACAGACCTGGTGAACTCATGAATGTGGCTTTTTTTACTAACTTAAATGTAACTGCACCACATGCATCTTCAGCTAACTGCAGTACAGTATTTACCCTCCTAAAGATTTCTTCACTTTTTGCTGACTCGTCACACTTAAACGTTTCAGATCAGCAAACAAGTTTCAGAGATAACCTGAGTAAATAGGAAATGCACTTTTCAAAGGAGTTCATTGCTTGGCTGTATGATGAGTTAGTTAATCTATCAAATCTGAAAATGAGAACAGGACAGAATTCATAATGAATAGGTGTCTGACAATTGTACTTGTATAGATAATCTCTTTTGTTAACTGGGGGCAGAAATTATAAGAATGTTTTTCTACATTCTGCTCCTTTTGTTCAAATATGATTTTTTTCTTATGTATATCTTTTTTTTTCATTCATTGTTTTACTTGTTTTATTTTGAATGAAATAAACTTAAAAAAAAAAAAGGACACACACCTTCCAGAAAGTTCAGCTTTTGTCTCGTTAGTTGACAGGATATTTTCCCAGAAGTCTCGGGAACATGGAGTCTTTGTGTTGTTTGTGGTTAGGAGATGTTTTAGGTTATGATGCCATTTTCCCCCTATTTCTTTCTTATTGCTGAATCATGACCTCTGACCTTATATTTAACCATAGATGTTGTTCTGTTTTTTTTCTTATATTTCTTCAGAACAGGACATGATGTGTTGCTTTTTGAGAGTTTTTAGCCTACTTCCTGTTGTCAGACAGGTTCTATTGACAGGATTTCTAAATTATAAAGCAGTTATTTTGAAGTTCAAAAACAAGAAATTTGTAAAAGGGCAAACACTTTTTACAGCACTGTATACGTATCTATAGATATATACGTTGACCCATGTGTTCCTGCTGCATACTCTACAGACATTTTATCATTTGATTAGTTCTGCATTTACCAGTTACATATTTTTATCATTAGTAGTAGACTATGTCAGGGACACACACTTTGGAAAATACAAAATTTAGTTTTGGAGCTGAAAAAGTCGCTTGAAGCACCTAAAAGCAAAAGTGGTCCATTTTAGAAACACAACTTTATATTTAAAACTAAGAGAGGATCTACCTGATGCTGACAAGGACGCTGATCATGTCATTTCACCAGAATGCTTTAAATCTGTTCCGATTGACTATTTAACACAACATAGAGAAGCAGTGCCTCATCTCTGTAAAGTGCACAATGTTCAGGTCAGCTGCTACATCGGAATGCTGCAGGACATTCAGATCAAAGTTGTTCAACTCACATGCAAAGGGACAAGATGGCTAAAGGTCTGAATAACATCCATGGTCCAATCCTGAAGAAGGAGGAAAGTCTAGATCCTAAACATCAGAACAGACCCCCTCCCACTTGGGCTGTTACAGAAGCACGTTTTAGACCTGAACTTCAACTCAACTGTGAATGATCTTTTCCCTTTTGTTTTCTCTGATGTAGTGTTATGTGTGATCAGGAAAACAGGCTTACTGTAAACAAGCCTAAGAAGAGGATCCTGGACAAAGGCAAGAACAGTGTCTCCCTCAGGTTCAAAGACTGCAGGTTGAGCTGTCAGTTACTCAAAACAAAAACCTTATGGGACACTGCTAAGAACAAAATAGAGTTAGAAAAACATGTTAACAGCTATATTTTACCTTATTTAGCTCCCCATGACAATAAAAATGTCACTTTTTCGCCACATGGAAATGAAGTCTAAACCTTTAAACATAAATTTAGATAAGTTTGACAAATTACATCTAAATTTATAAACTAAATATGGAAATCTTAAAAAGAATGTAGCAATTTAAAGTAATTAAGAAGGAAAATCAAATTAAACTAAACATTTTGCCAACATTCAAATCCAGACTGCCACATACAGGAATTACCAAAATAAAAGCAGTAGGGTATAGAGTTCCCTTCATGGTAGGATTGTGTGAGTTTTTTAAAAAACATGGATAATTTAAAAATTGTTAAACCATCATGATTAAATGAACACGTTACCATCAAAGAGATATATTTACATTTGGTTCAAAAATATTTTAAACAGTATTCCTAAAAGCTGAATTGAGCTGTTTTCAGCTCGTTTTTTTATTTAATTTTTTATTTAAAACCCTTTTTGGATTACCATGACTGAGAACCTTCACCAGCATATTGTCTTTTTAATGTTTTATTTTAGGTTTAGTGATTCATAGTTCCAGCACTGATGCAACTACATTGCGACATTTGTAATCCTGATTGCTCTTCTGACAAACGTCGCTCAAAACCTTGCCTGAGTTGTGGTCCAGTGGACGGACAGCATCCAGTACAAATGTGAGCAGCATAGAAGGACAAAAGCGTTCTCTCACCCTGAGCTGGTTGGTCTGAATAACTCGTGGCAGCACGTCGTTGCTCTGCCTTGCCTTTCCACGTGTTGCTGTGACTTTTCTTTGTGTCAATTTGTTTTTATGCTGTGTGCGATTATGATGGCATAGTGCAAGAATTTGTGAAAAGTGTCAGCTGCGTGAGTTGCTGTCGAATGCAGACGAGACAGTTCTGTGTAATAAAAGTCTATTGATCAGGCCCTTACACTGTGATTAGCCTCAGGCACCTTCAGACCATCTACGGGTGGAAAACCAGACAGGCAGGGGAAGGTTTAAAAACCAGATGAATAGTGGTAATCCACTGTTAGAGGAACAATTGATCTGCTCTTTGGCCCGATTTCAAGGTTATGTCAGCAAGCTGGCGACCAGGGGAGCCAAAAAGCACTGGGTTGCATAAGCAATAGAAAGCCAATTGTGTGCAATCTAAAAGGTCATTAGGGGTTTATGTTTCCTTGTGCGTAAACCATTTTCACTCCTGTGAAATAACTGGTCTACGATACATAAACAATACTAGAGGGTGGTCTTGGAAAATTTATGACAGTGACTGTTTGAAAACTTCAGTTCAATATGTCTGTTACATCAGTCACAAACACAGAAACGACTGCACATGTTTGCACACATGAATACGCAAAATTGAATGTGATGTAATAATGCTTCAACCCCAGTGGATGGCTGATGATGTGACCAGAGACTAAGAATGATCTGCAACCAAGTAACTCACACAGCTGGAGGAGAGTTCTCTTGTCATAAAGTAGAAAAATGTTCTCCTACAGAGTTCCTGTACATCGGAGGAAGTCCAGGCTAGTTAAATGTAACAAATGAGGCAACTTTGAAAAACAAAAGTTCAGAAGGAAAATGCCAGTGACCGATTGTGGTGACAGAAGGGCCACATTATCATGTTGGTTGGGTTTGGGTTCATCAAGCAACACAGAGGCAATTTTGTTTATCTGAGGCAGGTTGAGCCTGGTACAGTCTCCTATGGAAAACTGGTTCTGGGTGAGGGAACTGACTAAATGATAACTGCAGGAACTAGGGACAAGAGATACAATGGTCCCTCTGTGGAGGAGTGAGACTCTGGGGGAGACGCTTGTTGACAACTGCCTAGCTGGGCCAATTGAGCTACATGAGTCCAGTATCCAGTGGACCCACCACCTGCAGGGGATACAAAAAGCAACCAGTGCTTTGTGGACTGGAAAACAGTCTGAGATGTAGACCTTGGCAATTAAATTATCTGTTGCTGACACTTGTTACTTCAGCGGTGGGGAAAGACCCAAACATGTGCAAAAGGTTGAGAGATACCAACTAAACACAACTGGGTTCCATAGACACTCAATTGGATGTCCACCCACAGTATGGACTCTGGAACCAAGCTCTAGGAAAGAGGATGGACTCTTTTCTACTCACCCTGGGTGAAAGGTGACCTGTGTGTCTCCTTGTGACATCATACCTGCTGCAGCTGATTGAAGTAATTGGGAACACTTTAGGACCTGGGAAGCCTCTGCCTACTTAAATCGTTCACTCAGTCTAACTCTGTTTCTGTTCTCTCAGTTTTTCTTTGCAAATCGCAAAATTTATAAACGCATCCTTCACTCGTAGTGATCTAACTGACCTCCACACCTCGTAATCCTAACCCTTTGTTCTGACAGGTTAATTTGGTTTAGTCTTAGGTTTAAAAATATATTTTTTCATGAACTTTTACATGGCGTGTCTTTCTTTTGTTAGGCCACCCAAACCAGGTCATAAGAGGCAACATGTGGGGGTGGGCTTACTGTTGTTATCCTGTGTCTTTGACCAAATGTTGGAGCAGCTCCAACAGAAATCATGGGGGCAGTGTTGCACATTATAGCTCATGTGCAACCAACAAAGGAAAAAATAAGACAATAGACATGGCAGTATTGTTGATGAGGGGTTGTGCAAATGTGTGGGGAGTATGCATGTCTCCAGGTCTCTGAGGCGTGCAGGTCGTATCATCACAGACCCTTCACATCCAGGTCATGGATGGGAAGGGGGTTAAGGTCCATTCACACACAAACCTCTCACCACAAAAACAGCTTCTTCCTCTCTGCTGTTGGACTCTTGAACAGCAACTAGCTCTGCGCTAGTCACTGTATGTTTATTGTTTGTTAAAGTGATAATATGCAGTTTTGCTTGTTTTGGGCGCCCTCTGGTGTCCATTTTAAATCACTGCATTAAATAAAGTAGCTCATTGTTTCAGCTTCTAAACTGCTAAATCTAAGTGTTGAAATGTCTCCTCAGCCTTCATAGCTTTCTACAGGAGCGGTTATTTACTCTTTCAAAGAAATCAGCTGTGTTCAAGCAGGGAGAGATTGAAAAAAATCAGGAATCATGAGCTAAAAACACTCCAGCGCTAGCATAACAGCTAGCCACTTTGGGTTAGCCTAACCCTCGTGAGACACGTGACTTCCTGGACACCGTGACGGCGACGGAGATCTTGCAATCGTGGTTTTCCGGCTGTAATCACCAGATGGGGCTAAGTGACTTTTCATTAACCCTGTAAAGGGTCATATTAGCACAGACTGGCTCAAGGAAAAGATTTAAAAATATGAAAAAGTTGCATATTATCACTTTAATATTATTATTATTATTATTATTATTATTATCACTACTTCTTTAATTGTTTTGCATCTCATTGCGTCATTTGTTCTTTTTTATATATGTATGTAAAAATATGCACCATTCCACTAAAACAAATTCCTGGTAATGTGAAACCTCACTAACCCCGTGACATCCAGCACCCAGATCAGCTTCCTCGACCCATTTCAATAAACTTGTTTTATTTAAATGTTTACTCCCGTGTTGTGGTTGAATTTCTGGGTCCTCAGCGTTATTCACTACATGGATGAGTCTTTTTAAATGCATAAACTGAGTATAAATCAGCCTTTATGGTGGTGCTTCAACATCCATGTAGGTAAGTGGTATTTTAGTCATGGTTTGTCCATAACAAACACTGTGTTTCTGGATAGGGGTGTCCATAGGTGAAAACGGCATCAGAGGAAAATGGGTCATAGGTTAACGATAGGGTTTGTACTTTGTAAAAACACCTGAGCCTCTGTTGCACAGACCGTAAGATCGTTGTCGTGAATCTGGTGGTGGGTGGGCTTCTGAAGTGAAGGGAACTCTTAAGCTAAAGAGAGTTTCTATTGTGCTTGACTGCCCAGTGGGACACTGGAAGCAGAGGATTTGGCAGGTAAAGCAGACCACAGCTCAGGTGGTTTCAGAGGGCAAAAACCTGGATGTGATGAGAGTTTGGGGAGGAAGCAAAACTTTTAGTCAGCCTTAAAGCAATTCTGGCAAACTGCTAGGCATCTCAGATAAGGCAAACAATGCTTTGATAACACTTTACAGAGGGGATGGAAAACTGAGAACATAGTCAGGAGGTGGAAGGAAAACTCTTCAAACTGACTGAATCACTTTCCATTGTGGAAGAAGTTGGGAAGCCTAAGAGGACCCACACTAAGTTTCTTAAGGCCCTGGATGTTGTTGGATTGTCTTGGTCGGTTAGAAGTTGTAATTTTGAATTGAGAAAACAGGGTGGTGGTCCTTCTTTTTGAGAAAGGGACCAGAATATGTCTTCCAACTACAGGAGGTTCACACTCCTCAGCTTCTGTGGGAAGGTCTATGTTGGAGAGGAGAGTCTGACTGATTGTTCAACCTCAGATTCAGGAGGAGCTTAAAGTTTTTGCCCCAGTTTTTAAATTCTGGACCAGCTCTCTTGAAAGGAAAATTATGGTTGCATGGGTTTTTGCCCAACAAGTCTTCATGTGTTTCATACTCTGTTCATAACTGCTATGAAGATGTAAGAATGTGGTGGAAGGCCTCCGGATCGGGTGGCTTAGATTGCATCACTGCTTTTACAGATGGTGTGATTCTCCATCATGCCAGGACCTCCACCAGGCAGCGGGATAAAAATCAGCACCATTATCCTGCTGCAAGTATCCACTGTGGTCATAAAGGGTGGCCATCAACGATACCCAGGTAGGCTTTGGAGTTTAAACCAGATCGTTACGTCTAGATGCCTAATTGCATTGAGTCGCTGCCATGTGACGAGCTGATTAGTGTTAACAAGCTATTGAGCAGGTGTACCTAAAAAAGTGGCAGGTGAGTGTGGTTTATAAAACACAAACAAATAAACTCCAAAACATCTTTTCATCTAGAAGTAGATGACCAAAGACGGTAAAGCTCTTGTGTTACAGCTCTGGACCCACATGAATAAAAAAACACTTAAATGTTTCTTCATGTCAAGAAATTAATCTGTGACTCCAATCCACAAATACAGAATGACAGCATTCAACTAAAACTCAACACGCAAATAAAATGATGAGAAGATTCACCTAGAACTCATTGGTTTTAGTGTTCAGTGAACGATTCCTGCTATATTTATCTAATCAAGAATAACAAAAGCACTAAGAATGACTGTAGAAAGGCTGAACAATGTGAATAATCCTTCATGATTTATATTTAGTCTTTCCTTTAGGGTGGATGCGGTCATGTTCCCAGCTGACAGAAGTCCTGGGTGAGAATAACAGAAGCTTGTCAGGATCTTAGTTTTCTGCTTTCTCCATAGGAACGTCTCACTCACTTCATCATGTAGTTGATAAAAACTGAATAAAAATAGAACATCATCACAAAAACTCACAAAACTCATCAGCGATCCGCTGCAGTAAACCACCTAAACCCCTTTAACTTCCACACCAAGAAACACAACTATGAAAGAATTATGTTTTATTGATTTGGGGCTATAAGAGTTATAAAATAATGTATGTAAGGTTCAAACTTTGCTATATTTGTAAAGATTTTATATTTTAGTTGGTTTTGTTTCTATAAGTTAAGTTCAGCTGATGTTTCAATAGGAAATAAACTGTCTCCTGCTGTCTCCTAATAGCTGACCTGTCAGTTACAGACTGCAGCATATCAGTGATGCTAGGGGAAGGTTTGTGCTGTAGTTCTTATTCAACTACGTCAGAGGAAACACAACATAATCTCTTCTAAAGGAAACGACAAAACAAACTGACTTTAGGTACCAGATTACTACATTTCTGAATCTCCAGATAAATAAAAAAAACATGAAGAAAAAATATGAAACGTGAGTGACTGTGATATAAGGATAAACAGAAAGAAACAACTAAAAAGCAACAAACAAACCAAAAATACAATTTAAAAAAATCAGTAGAATCCCTCGTATATGTAAACTACATCTGCAGAAGCCCACATCACAAGGTGGGTTTAGTTTGCCTGTGTTAAGGCATTACTATTGGGCTTGTAACGCAAGGGTCTGAGTATTTTGGAATAATAATGAAATCCACAAGCCATGTTGGTCTGAAATAGAGGCTCAGAGTTTTTTTATATCATACTGGTGTTTCTTTGTCCGTGCTACTATTTTCTGAAGTTGATATACCAATTAGAAAGCTTAAACATGATTTTATTTTGTGCAATTCTATTAAGATTTTGAAACAGATTAAAAGAGTATTAGGCCCTTTGAAAATGTCAGTTTACTCCCCTATATGTTATAACCCTGCATTTATACCAGCTACGATAGATTCTGTGTTTTTGCAGTGGTCGAATAAAGGTTTAGTCAAAATAGTGGATCTTTATATTGATAAGTTCGCGTCATTTTCTCAGTTACAAACGAGGTTCAATCTCCCAACAGGTCATTTTTTAGGTATCTGCAGGTCAGGCATTTTGTCAAACAATCTTTAACCCAATTTGAAAGTTTACCTATACAACATGGTTTTTAATGAGATTTTGAGTAAATCTCCTACATCAAAACATTTAATTTCACAATTTGTTGATCTTTTCTTTACTTCACCTCCTTCTGTTCATATCAAAGAGGCTTGGATAAAAGACACGAATGCTGCTATCACAGATGTTTTATGGGAGAAAGCTTTGGGTGGGATCAAAACATGTTCAATTAATGCTAGACTGCAGCTCATTCAGTGTTAAGTTATACATCGATTGCATTACTCCAAAACCAAGCTACATAGACTTTTCCCCTCAGCTTCTCCAAAATGTGACAGATGTAAAATATGTGACGGATCGTTGGCTCATCTATTTATTTATTTATTTTTTGCCCCGTGCTTAAAAACTTTTGGTCTGACATTTTTTGGTTGTACAGTACCATATATAAGAAAATGATAATACCAGAGGCTTTTACTGTAGTATTTGGATGCTCTGACCAGACATTGTCTTGCTCACATTCAATCCAACAAGCAATCATGTTTGGCATGACGATTGCAAAAAAGAGTTATTTTGAGAGAGTGGAAGTCTGTAACACCTCCCTGTTTTCATAAATGGTTGAATGATATGGTGTCTTGCTTGTACCTTGAAGAGATACGTTATAAACTGTCGGAGGATCATAATAAGTTTTTACAGATTTGGGGACCTTTCATGGACTACATCAAAAAGAGGACTCAGCCTGATGCCTCGAGCGTTGTATAATGATCCGTTACTGTATTCTGGCAGGTTTTTTGTTGTTTTTGTTTGTGTGTGTGTCTAAGGTTGTTATAAAAATGTTAATAATAAAAATAATTTAAAAAAAATCATTAGAAGTAAAAACTAAGGAAAAAAATATAAATACTAATAAATAAAAAAGGACAAACAGTATAAAGTAAAATCTAGTAAATAATACAACAATACTAGGAGTTAAATGATTTAAAGTTTGGAAAATGTTACAAAAATGAATGCTACATAAAAAAACCTGAAAACGTTCAAAACAAACTGTTGTCCTTTTTTTCCCAGTGTAAAGCAAATAATTATCATTATTCTTATTATCCATCGAAAGGCAAACAAATGTTAAAAATGTGTAGAATAATACTGATTTGAATTTTTTTTTGTGTGTGTGTTTTTTAAGACCTCTTCTAACACTATGACTGACTGTCCCACCAAAATAACCCGAGACTCAAAACACAAGATCAGAACCAAGGAAGCCTTTAGGAAAAAAAGGTAAAGAAACAAGAAAATAAGTCAGTCTGCCTTAAAAAAATGTCTTGAAAGCTGAGAAGCTCCACCAACACGTAAATGAAAGGAGCCTACATGTTTCTAAACACAGCAGCTTCCTGCTCCGTCCTGTTCCTACAGAGAAGCTAATTTAGGGGTTTATGCACTCAGTCTCAGCCACTCTACCTACCTACACACACACACACACACACACACACACACACACACACACACACACACACACACACACACACACACACACACACACACACACACACACACACATGCTGCATCTGCAGTTCTCAACAAAGTTGTGCTACCTTTAACTTGCATTTCTTCAGAGTATTTTCATTTTGTGTATAACTACACTACATTTTAGCTTAGGTTTCTTATTTTTTTGCATTTTTACTCTCTATTATGTTTTACAGGTTACGTTTTACAACTTAAACTTTTGTAATCTGATGCATATTTTCTATAAAAAAAAAAGCATGCATTATTGTATTTGCTCATAAAGTTGACAAAATCAGCTACATTTCTAAGAATATTCAAATTTGTTCCAATTATAATTACAAATATTACTCAAAGTATATGTGCACTTGTTCAATAGCTTGGTAACACAAATAGCTAATCATACATGTCAGCATGTATGCATTCAGGCATCTAGACGTGGTGGAGACAACTTGGTGAAGTTTAAACTGAGCATCAGAATGGAGTAGAAAGAAGATTAAAGTGACTTTGAACATGTGATGTTGTTGGGTCCAGATGAGCTGGTCTGGGTGTTTCAGAATCTGCTGATTTGCTTAAATTTTCTCCTACAACTATCTCTAGGGTTTTAAGAGAGTGGTTTGCAAAAAAAAAAAAAAAAGACAATTTCCAGTGAGCAGTAGTTGTGTGGATGATGGAAATACACCAGTAGCTTTGTCAAGGTCTGCAGAACAGCACCTCTGGACCACAACGTGTTGAACCATGAAGCAGATTGACTTCAGCAGCAGAAGACCACACCAGGTGTCTCTCCTGTCAGCTAAGATCACGAAACAGAGGCTACAATCCACAGAATCACCAGAACTGGACCAGAAGAGACTGGAAAAATGTTTCCTGGTCTGATGAGTCTTGATTTCAGCTGCAGCGTTCAGTATCAACAGTTCAGGCTCCTGGCGGTGTAATGATATGGGGGAGAGTTTCGTGTCCCCCTGTAGGTCCCTTAGTCCCACCTGATCCTGGTATAAACTCCACATCCTACCTGAGTATTGTTGCTGACCATGTCCATCCCTTTATAACCACATGGACCTTTTGTTGATGCTACTTCCAGCAGGATAAAGCTCAATGTCTCATCAATCAGATCATCGCTAACTGTTTTCTTGACCATGACAATGAGTTCACTGGACTCCAGTGACTTCACCAGATCTCAGCCCAGTCCAGAACCTTTGGGATATGGTGGAACAGGAGATTCACATCATGGATATTCATTCAGCCATCAAAATCTGCAGCATCTGTGTGATGCTGTCATGTCAACATGAACTAGAATCTCTGATGAATGTTTCCAACACCTTGGTGAATCCATGATATAAAAAATTATAGCGATTCTGAATTTAAAACGGGGTCTAACCTGGTTTTGGTAATGTGTTCCTAATAATGTGGCCAGTGAATGTATATATCATAATCTGTGTGAATACTTTCTCAGTACAAAATGCTGCTGCATCTTTTCCCATTTTAACTCTCGCTACATCAGATGTGCTGACCCATTCTAAAATCTGGGTCATAATCAGCTGTTTTACTCTTCAAGTGTTTGAGTTATTCAGCAAATTTATAACAAATCAGATCAAATTAGGGACATGTTTTATTTATTTTGAGAGGGAGTTTTGTTTCAGAGGAAGCTCTAAACTTGAATCAATGGGTCACAGAGTGCAACCAGACGTTATGACGGAGCTGTTCTCAAAGCGAGCTGCAGCTGTGACGCGTTTGGTTTCATTGAGGCAACGGGAGCTGTCCAGTGCTGAAAATCAATCCAAACCCTGCAGGAATAATCGACAGCAGGGAGGAAAATAGACGGGGGACTACTCTGATGATGAAAATGATGTTGACCTTTAATTTTTTTTCTCTCTAGCTGTTTGCACACATTTACATTTTTACAGTGAGCTACATCAGCAGCAAAGGGTTTTTTCAAACATCGATTGGGTTTTCTGAGTAATTAGACAATTAACTAGAACAGGACGTCTATGGCAGGAATAAACGAGGCAGCGTCATGCAGCACGATATGTTAAAGGAAAGTAAGCAAGTTGTAAGTTTAAACTTTCTACTAATTTTCAACATAAAAATACTTTTTAACCCAAAAGTTTTTGACTTTTCAATTGTCAGTCCCAATACTGTAACACTAAGAAGTAAATGAAGCTTTAAACACTCACCTTTATGCTGCTGCAGACTGAATCACTTGAATAATAATAATGATGGTTTCATCTTCATATAAAAACATGTCAGTCAGTTCTCCTGTTGCTGCATCAAAGCACGATGTTCAGGAAACATCACAGCAGATCTGCTCCCAGACTCATCCTTCATAAACTCAGAGGAGCCTTCACACTCAGCGCCGTCCTGTTGCTCCATACTCGCTGAAGCCAGTCGCTCCGTCCCTCCTGCCTGGTTAGTTGGTTGTGTGTTTCTGCTGATCGCTGCTGGTGTGTGTATGTGTGTGTGTGTGTGTGTGTGTGTGTGTGTGTGTGTGGGAGAGAGGGAGAAACAGAGAGCTCTGATTATGTTTCTATTTATATGTGCTATTGTTTTCCCTCGAGAGAGAGAAAGAGAGAGAAAGAGAGAAGATGTGTATATATTTAAGACTTTAACCAACTCAGTCAGGAACACACACACACACACACACACACGCACGCACACACACACACGCACACACACACATGCACGCACGCACGCACGCACACACACACACAGATGCACGCACGCACACAGACACATGCACGCGCGCACACACACACACACACAACACAAGTTTATTGCGTCTTCAGTAAGACACCTCACAGATAGATAGATAGATAGATAGATAGATAGATAGATAGATAGATAGATAGATAGATAGATAGATAGATAGATAGATAGATAGATAGATAGATAGATAGATAGATAGATAGATGGATAGATAGATGATAGTTCCGTATGACAACATCGGTCTGCAAAGGCGCGATCAGGCAGAGGGATCAGATATGCACATGATCATGTGCACTGGCGTACCAGTTATGTGCACACCTATATATGTGTGTGTGTGTGTGTGTGTGTGTATATATATATATATATATATATATATATATATATATATATATATATATATATATATATATGCCCTCCTCCCCCCTATCTCTGTCTTTTTTGTTGTTGTTGTTGTTTGTCTCTTTTCTCCCCGCCTGTCCACTGTTTCCTGTTGTGCCACAGAGTCCATAAATCTACCTAACTGGACAACAGGAGGAGACACTTTTCCTATCAGAGTAAATCAGTCCTGATGTAGCGAGGCACTCAGAACCATTCTAGCTGCCTAAACTAATGATGATACAAGATTTTCCCCTTGTTTTAAGGAACAGGATGGGTTGGGAAACAGTTTTGATCTGATAGCTTGACCAAAACACCTTAAAGATGAAAATACAGTCAATCAAATCCCAATTTAAATGCAAGTGTCTTAAACTGATTTATTACATGGTTTGTATTTAACAGGTTACATGCATTTTGTATTTTTAGAGCAAGACCTTTCAGAGTAAATAAATTGTATTGTTTTTAGACTGTTAAAAGAACAACATTATTTTTTATTTTGCTACAGCAACCAGGGAGACTTTCTAAAAGAATGTTTTTAAATCACATTTTATGGGCAATATTTTCCTTTGGCAGCATGGTTGGTTTGAGGTGATGCAACTGAAATACTTTCGGCACCATAACAGCATATTTCTCAACATTTCTTATATAAAGAGTGATTTTCTTCAAGAAGTTTTCTGTTTTGTTTGGTGGGAGGATGCTGAACCAATCTCTTCTACTTTAATATCTAATAAACATTTGATTCTGGAACAGAGAAAAAAGAGAAACAGCTAAAACCATGAGGGACACATTGGACAGCTTATTTTTTGGGTAAAAATATGTTGTTTTAAAACTTTTTAATAACTAAGAAGGCATATCTTTACAGCCATGTTAACTTTCTTCTTTTCCTAATTTAACTCTTTTACCAATTAGACACAACTCTTTAGTTTCCATGGAAACCCACAGTTTTCCTTTGCCGTTCTGTCCCTCACAGTTAAATCCATTCTGTCCTGTCTCTCCATGCGGTTTATTTTTAAATATCTTTTCTTTTTAGTTTCTCAAGACAACAGGTGGGTGTTGTATTATGTGGGGGGTGGAGGGGGTGCAGTAATATAGGACTGAGCAGTGTGGGCACACGGGTCAGAGGATGGAGGATTAATAAAGTAAACAGTGTGCTGAGAATACCTCACTGCTGAACACCAGGTCCTTTAATTAATGCCTGAAAAAGTTGCTGTTTGAACGCTGCAGTCGACATTCAAACTATAGAAATCCTGATTGTTACGGTGGCCCAGAAGGTTCAACAAAATACAAACGCCACAACACAAAACCACAACACAACAAGAAAAAACACAACACAACAACAAAAACACAACAACAAAAAACACAACACAACAACAAAAAACCACAACAAAAAAC
This sequence comes from Callopanchax toddi, assembly GCA_006937965.1. Classification (NCBI taxonomy): domain Eukaryota; kingdom Metazoa; phylum Chordata; class Actinopteri; order Cyprinodontiformes; family Nothobranchiidae; genus Callopanchax; species Callopanchax toddi. The sequence continues at coordinate 397,655 of SSNR01000094.1, forward strand.
ACAACAACAACAACAAAACACAACAACAAAAAACACAACAACAACAAAACACAACAACACAACAAAAAACCACAACAAAGTCACAACACAACAACAACAAACACTAAACAACAACAAAAACACAAAACAACATCAAAAAAACACAACACAACAACAAAAGCCACAACAACACAACAAAAAACCACAACAAAGCCACAACACAACAACAAAAAAACACAAAACAACAACAAAAAACACAAAACAACTTAAAAAAACACAACACAACAACAAAAGCCACAACAACACAACAAAAAACCACAACAAAGCCACAACACAACAAAAACACAACACAACAACAAAAGCCACAACAACACAACAAAAAACAAAACAAAGCTACAACAAAACAACAAAAACACAACACAACAACAAAAAGCCACAACAACAACAAAAACACAACACAACAACAAAAGCCACAACAACACAACAAAAAACCACAACAAAGCCACAACACAACAACAAAAACACAACACAACAACAACAAAAACACAACAACAAAAAACCACAAAACAACAACAAAAAACACAACACAACAACAAAAGCCACAACAACACAACAAAAAACCACAACAAAGTCACAACACAACAACAAAAGCCACAACACAACAACAACAAAAACACAACACAACAACAAAAGCCACAACAACACAACAACAAAAAACACAACAAAGCTACAACACAACAACAAAAAACACATCAACAAAAAAACACAACAACAAAAAACACAACAACAAAACAGAACAACAAAAAACACAACAACAAAACAGAACAACAAAAAACACAACAACAACAAAAAACACAACACAACAACAAAATACCACAACAACAAAAAACACAACAGCAAAAAACACAACACAACAACAAAATACCACAACAACAAAAAAACACAACAGCAAAAAAACACAACACAACAAAAAAAAAACATAACACAACAACAAAAAGCCACAACACAACTTTGCTTTTATTGAACCTTCTGGGCCACCATAGGTTAATGAACCACTTCTTCTACATCTTTTCTGTTTTTTCAACAACATATATCACATCATTTAAGACTTTCTGACTATGACTTGATATTAAAGGCACACTATGTAACTTTTTCATATTTTTACATATTATTCTATAGCCAGATGTGCTAATATGACCCTACAGGGTTAATGAAAAGTCACTCAGCCCCATCTGCTGCTTGTGTCCAGAATACCTCGTTTGCAACTTCTGAGTCTCCGGTCCAGGGCCCCAAAAGTCTCACAAAGTTACGTATCTCGTGATGGTTATGCTAACTCAATGTGGCTAGCAGTGTCGGACTGTTTTTAGCTCATGATTATTGCATTTTTGTCGATCTCTCCCTGCTTGAACACAGCTGATTTCTCTGAATGAGTGAAGAACCGCTCCAGTAGAAAGCAGTGAAGAATGAGGAGACATTTCAACAGGTAGATTTAGGTGTTTCTGAGCAAAGACAATGCTAACGTTTTCACAACAGTGATTTAAAACGTACAATAGGGGGTGATAAAAACAAGCCAAAACTGCATAGTATGCCTAATATATATATTGTTTTTAATAATTAGCTTTTTGGTGAAATTTGGTGTTTTGGAAATTAATGTATTTTACTGATTCTAATTTTTGTGTTCTTCGGAAATCAATCATTTCGTCATACTTCCACCTAAATACCTCATTGATATTTTAAACAAATCTCAAGACATTGAACTATCACACATTAAAGACATTTATATCTTTTGCCAAAGAATCTGAGCTTTTGAACTGATTTTGAATATTTTTGATTGGTAAATGTGGCACTTTTGAAGGACTCATAATTTTACTTGTGTTGAGCTTTTAAAAGTTTCTGAAATGTAAACAAGTGACGTTTTTGAGCATATTTCATCCATTTTAACTGAGTAAGTTTATTCACTTCTTTCCCTCGTTCCTCCAACATACTGCTGCTTGATCTAATTTTCTAAAGTTATTTGCCGTTTTTATACAAAACAGTCACTATATGTAAAATATTTTTCAGTTTAATCTTTAAATTCTCAAAATACATCAAAAAAATGTATAGCTACTTTTATCGCTACTTTTGTTGATGCACAACATTTTACAATCAAACAGGACTTGAGAAACAGACCTCCACCAGATGAAACAATGATGCAGAAATAATAAGTCTTATAGTAAAAAGACGAGGGTTTAAAACGTTCTGAGCTTCAGGAGGCTCATTCTGCAAACACACTGTAAATGTCAAACAGTGTCTGTTAGAAAAACCTCCCATTAGCTCCATGACACCACTCTGAGTGAGGATAAGGGAAGCCTGTCCCTGCTGCCAACACAGCCATCTGGATATGAAAATAGCGCTGATCCAGGTGGCAGTGAGATATTAATACATTTTAGTGGCACATTTTGCAGGAGACACTTCTTTTCTTTCCTTCAGGATGGATCACTTCACCCTTATCTCCACAGAAAACCTCACTGAGGAGGTCAGGGATGGAAAATCACCCCCAAAATCCCTCAGCTGTGTTTTAATAACCTCTCCCTTTAGTCCGTTTTAACTTTGATGAGCAGCTGATGGGAGCTGATTTCCGTGGTGCCGGCCGTCTCCGAGGGGTTTCATGACTCCCCTCGAATGCCACGAGAGCCAATTTACTTAGAAACAGGCGGCTGGCTCATTTTTCACTTTCAGAGCTGATCCAGGTCAACACGCTTTTAGAAAAGCAGGCCGACGAGGACGGGAGGGGGCGGCGAAATACAGGCTGGTGTGCTATTATTTAGTGTTCTGTAAGGCTGCAAAAACCCTTAAAGCACTTGTATAGTTACAGCAACATGATTGATCTCTCTGTTTATGCTTTGTTTTTATGTTGAGCTGTGAAAGCAAGTCTGACCAAACATGCATGTTAGTGCACCTGAGTCTCTAAACAAAACCAGCACCTTTTTATTTTCCTTCCTGTTAGCTGATTAGCTTTATGTTATTAGTTTTAATTTAGGGTATTTTTTGTTAGTCTTAGACAGAAACACCCAGAGACTGTCTAAGAAAGGTTGTAAAGAAATAATAGGTGTTGATTTAACAGACAAATTAATGACTAAGCAGAGTGGAGCCAAGAACCACAGGGGAATAAAACAACGTGAATGCTAAAAATGCTAAAGCAGTTCAAAAAACTACCAAAGATTTAATGCAAAATTTATTTTAGTGTAAATGTTAACTCTTTAAAGCCTTAAATATGAAATAATAATAATAATTTAACATTTTGTTCTCTTAAAACTGAACCATTTATTGGTTAATATAACAACTACATATTAATATGCTTCATTTTACTATAATTGCATAATATTAAAACATCCATCCATCCATCCATTTTCTGTAGCCGCTTATTCCTCCACAGAGGGTCGCGGGGGAGCTGGTGCCTATCTCCAGCAGTCAAGGGGCGAAAATATTAAAACAATAATAAAGAAATAAATGGTCATTGTCAGACTCTGCCATGCATCCTCCTAATTCCCTGCAGCTACTCTGCAGCCTTGCCTCAGCATTCCAGGATTCTATTGTCCAATCATGATCCTTCCAGCTATGTATGACATCATTTTTGTCTCCTCAGTTCTCCTTACCCTCTGAGTTCATCTGTTCTTGTGTAAAGGAGCTCCTGCCTGCCTAGACTTGGCCTCTTGCCTGTAAGTTTGTATTTTTAGGTACTTGTTGATAGTCAAGCCTGACTAACCACTGATATTACTGGATTTTGGGTTTGAAGGTTGTTTATTTAAACTTGCATACTTTACATATCTTTTTAATAAATCTTTTAAAACTATTTCTGTGTCTGGTGCAGTTATTGAGTCCAGCCCTGCCTGAGTTGTTCCATGTTCCACCTGTGGATCCTTTACTAGAGGGCAGCAGACATGTATAGCACTAGATATGGTAGGTTTTTTTATGAAAGTACTAATCCTAATGTGCTATCTGGTCACTTCAAGGACATAAGTGCTTAAGGCAAATTTATGATAATAGTCTACAAGGAGTTAAAACAAATGTTTTTGCTTAACCTGCCATGACATTTTGAGATTGGATTTATTTTAGGATGGCAGAAACCTATTTTCTCTGACTAGCTGTTAGCTTATCAGTCCTGTCAGAGCTGAACAGAATTTTTCCAAACTGAATTAGTTCAAAGAGGTGTCCATAACAAGTCCAAACAATACACAACACTGACATTTCAGCACTTTAAAATGCACGTGGTTTTGTAAAATTGTTGCTAGTTCACTGAGTTTTGACACAAAGAAATCAGTATTGCTGTTTCTGTCCTACTGATGAATATGAATCCATAATATTTATCTCAACACATAATCTTCAGAAACATTTCATCAGCATATCCATGTCTCTGGATGATGAAAAAACTGGATGATGTGAACTTATTCTGCTGCCTGGTTCTGAGAAGTAACTAGACAGAGTTTTATTTAAAGCTATAAAAAAGGAGAGCACAGAGGATGGATTAAAAATAGAACAATCTGAGGCTCGGTTTAGACTATATCTAAAAAAGGTTTTCTGAACCAAGACTGGTCAGCTTCTAAGTTTAGTATTTGTGCATTTAACTCCAAAAGGAAAACATTACTGTACCTTGTTTAAAATGTATACAGAGTCCTGTTTAAATGAGCCTTTGTTTTCCTCAGTCACAGAACATGTAGTGGTTTATTACATCATTAGAGACCAACTCTCAGAGCAGACACAACCTGGTTCCCTTCCCTTCTGCTGACAAATTATACTTACATTAAACGATACTTCAAAATAATATTATTTTTAATCATTAAAAACATCTTTGGTCGGTTTAGGTCAGAACTCCAGTTGAAATCACTCAGCTGACTCTATGGCAGGTGTTTAGTCTAAAGTTGTTGTTCATTAAAGTGACTACTTATTGAGTCTAAATAGGCATCTCTTTATAGTCAGTCACATATTCATTACTAAAAGTAAATATCCTCCTGTTTACTGGACAGAGACCAACGTACCCCTCCCAAAACATCAATTCTCCCGCTTTCTATAGCCCCACCTCCGCACGCGGGTCACCCCGATCTCTAATCCGGGCATAACATGTGACATTTTCAGTCGTGGTTCTCAGCTCCTGCTCAAACTGTACGACTGCATCTCAGGATTCAATCATTCACAGCTCAGAAATCATGTTCTCACTCTGTACGATGCTCTGATGAGACCTGACTGTCACTGTGCTTATGAAACGGGAAGCTGCATAGAAGCAGAACCCGGAAATGAGGAGACACTCGCTCCAGAATGGAATGCCTGACCAAAATAAACGCGTATCCTTGGCAAGCCTTCCCATTCTGCGTGGAGAAAAGTGTAAAAGTAAAAATAAATCCCTCAGTAGCGGGGAATGGATAACTTTTTAGTAAAAATTAGCTCTGATTTCTCCATGACCGGCTGAGACTGTAAACAGGAAGACAAGGAGCATCCTGGGCGCACGCAGCCCCCACCTCTACTCACTCACTGATGTGCGTGCACGTTGACTGACAGCCGACAATGTGGACAGACACTTGAGTTCAATTGGCTGAAAAAGTTTGTGGAACTCTAGATCATAGTTTAGAACTGAACTATCATTTGAAACATTTATAAAACGTTGACACAGAAAAATGCTCCACATGTGAGCTTTAATCGCTGTAGATTATTTGGTGACTTTGACAATTAAACAGTGGGAAGGAAAAACAGCAGAATCCTTTTTCTCAGGTTTGTAAAGATTGTCATGCATAGTTGTTAGTGTTAATGAGGCCTTTCAGGTTGTTTTTGACTACGTGGTTGTAACAACTGAATCTTGACTTTAACACAGTCATTAAAATGTTTAACATGCTGTTAGTTTTGCGATGCACGAGATGAACTTTTCTCACTGGATTTCCATGGATACCAGCTCCACTTTCTCATTACAGCAGCTTCTGGCAGAGGAGCCGACTGTAGCTGCAGAATGCATGTGTCACCCAGCAGAGGACGAAAATATCTCTCTTTAATTGTCATTTCATGTGCCAAAACCTTTAATTATACTTCTGTCTCTTAGCACTACTTGACAAAATGTCGGTTTAGAAAACTGTAATTAAGCATCACAAAGTGCCGACGCGCTCTAAAACGAGGAACCCGTGTAACGTGAAGAGAGACCGCGCTGACTTCTCAACAGACACAGGCTAAATAACACCTATAAATAAACAACCATGTGGATGTTTGATGAGCAGAGAGGAGTCTGAAGCAGATGGTATGGAACAGGTTTTGCTGTGTGTTTTATGAGAGTGCACATGAACAGCAGGAGGCAGAGAGGCAACAACACGCAGCAGGTTTGTTTGCACATCCCTGAAGTTTACTGTGTTCTGCATGAACTGCATTGTCTAACTGAAAACATCAAAAACAAAACAGTGCAAGTGAGCCTAGCTTAGTTACGCTTGAAGAATAGAAAATACATCCAACTCAACAACAACCCTGCTGGGTTTTACAAACCAGTATCTCACTGGGCTGCAAGTGTTGGTGGTAAATTGCAAGGAGTTATTCTGAAGGAGTTCCTAAAGTATCTAAAAACATTTTTTGAAGGGTTTTCAGTTTCCTTGAATTGGTTGCTCTCACATGCTTGAGTGATTTTTGAATAATTAAAGAAATTGTGCAACATATTCTGCATGTGAAGTCGTCTCAAACCCTTCTCAGTTTCTTTTACCACTTTAAAGTGGTAAAAGATATAAATGAAATGGAGAAGATGACATATTACCTTAGACAAGATAAAGTTAAATTTGAGAGTTTGTGGTCAAAATGGACAAAATATGTGTCGACACTACGTAGAATAGGATAATGGGTGAAAGTATGCATCCTCTATGTTCCAGCTCAACTCACGGTCTTATTTTATGTTGTTTTATTTACACCTCCCTCCCTTCTCCTCCCCCAGAAAAATATATTTGGTTAAGTTCATAGATATTAATTAGCGGTATTCCTAAAATATTTATATAAATATAAATATTTGTAATTAGTGATGATGTCCTAAATGGAATCCCTCTCAATTTATTGTTTTTTCTTCCTACTTTTCTTGTTCAGATGTTCATGAAAAGAGGCCTAGTGGTTTGAAAAATGTGCTTGTACACTATATGCTTCTAAAATAAAAAATTGAATTTAAAAAAAAAAACCTTCTCAGTTTATAAACTATAACCCTATAGGCCAGTTTGTCACTGGGTGACAAATTATGAATATCCTTCATAGAAAGTTTCAAAAATGTCAAAAAAGATTTGCAAGGGTTTCCGTATGTCCTTGCATGAGTTCCAAGGCATTGCTCCAAAGTCCCTGGAGAACATTTTGAACATGTACAATTTTCTCCTAAGTTCACAAGCATCTCTAGCCAGTATCTTATTGGGCTGCAGCAGCTGATGGTGACAAAATGTGACTGGAATTCACACGAGATGATTTCAAATGTCTTAAAATGTTCACGAATGTTCTTGCAGCCGGGTCTCCCATGATGCAAGAACTTTGAATATGTTTACAAAAAACAGTTCTAAAACAAGAGTTCTCTGCATAAATATTAAACTAATCTCAAACAGTTTGCAGCTGCTTCTCGATTTAGTTTCTGAGAGCCATAAAATGTGAGACAGCTTTGGGAGAGGTTGTCGACCAAATCCAAAATAAAATGAAGGTACGTTTTAAAAACAAACTGAGACAAAAGTAAAACAATTTGTGACTAAGTTAAAACAGGAAAATTTGCACAACTGTTACAGTTTATTTGCAAAGTCATCACATGCCCCACATGACTCTGCAACATTTTGAAGTGAAGTTGTGTTTTTGAATTTGTTTGTCTGACACAGAAACTGCAAACTTCCAGTTATTCTGTTGATCAAGTGAAACAAGAAGATTAATGGTTAGAAATAGATTTCTAAACTCACAAATTTGTAAAAAGTCATCTTATATGTAACAATAAACAACAGCAAGCTACAAGTCTTAAATAAATATTGATTAAAAAAACATGACAAAGGTAGGAAGGTGGAGGGCCTCGTGTCCTGGACCCTATAAATCCACCTCTGATTCCTACATCAGCACCACCATCAGGATCTGATGTCATGTTTTATTATGATCTCTTTGTCTATGCTCCTCTAACCCATCTATCTCAGATCTCTTTGTGACTGATGTGACCATCTGTGCAGCAGCTCCGTCCATAAGACATCTGTTTAGAGGAGTTCGTGCCACGCTTCACTTTCTTAGGGGGATGTTACCTGATAGGCCAGCCTCTCTATGATGAGCTCAGTTTGTTTTTGTTCAAAGCCCCTGCTCTCTATCCTCCTTACGGTTAAGGATCTCCTGGACGTAAACCAGTTTCTTCTTTTTGGAGTAAAACTGGAATTCCTAAATGAGGTAATTTCAGTTTTCATTTAATAATTTACTGTGTGACATCAGCAGCTTGTTAAAACCCCTCTATGTGAAAGCTAGGTGACTGTGGACATGCAGTATACCACTTTTATGTTTCTTTTAAGTTGAAACTTGCAAACAGCAGCAGATAAAACCCTGGGAGTGATGGAGGAGTCTGAGATCTGTTTTTATTAGTTTGTTTCTACTTATATGCAATTCAAATACATCTGAACAATCAATGTTTAATCCCTTAGAGCCTGGCTTATTGTAACTAATATGAATTGACTTGTTTTAATGATGGTTGTTATTATATAATGCTAATGAACTATGCCAAGAGTTTATCCATGAGCCTCCTGGGAAATAACACCACACCAGTTCTATTAAACCAGTCAATCAAAAGCTATTTTAGGTCCTGAGAACACCCAGCAGCACGCTACAGGGCCAGGATCCACATGGCGCCCCCTGCTGAGGACTTTTACTGCAGACGCTTCCAGCCCAACACCTTTGACCCCTCACGCTGCAGCTCCTGTATGCGGCCCAGTCACATGCACCTCAGCGCCATCAATGCAGAATACGCAACACTGAATGAAGTACATGAGTGGGTATGTGCATGAAACCTTCTGACAGGGAGAGGGGTTTTAGTTTGAGAGGAATTTTTTACTTTAAAGTCTTTAAGGCTCCAACAACAAATTGATTTGTGGGACTAGATCATGATTGATGTGCAAAAATGTCCAAATACTTTTCAGTTTAGAAAACAATATACCGTAAATGAATGATTTTTCAAAGGTACTTACATGAAGATCCTCTGCACATCAAGACATGATTTTTAAAAATGTTATTGGTGAATATGAGCAGCTGTGTATGTGGGTCTATGGGGGAAATGTAAATGCATCGTGGATGGATGTATAATGGATGCCTTTTCTGACATACAGCAATTGTTGAATTGTAAATATCAGGATTATATCAGTTTATACCATACCATTTTATTTATAGAGCCTTAAAGCCAACAGCTGTACTGCTGTACATTAAAAACAAAGCATGAAGTAAAAAGTGCAGATAATTAAAACATGGAGCAGATAAAAAGACATAAAACCAACAAGTAAAAACAAGAGTACGAGGAAATAAAATGGGTCTAAAACTGTTTTTCAAAAACTCACTTTGACTCCATATTTTAACCAAGAATATGGAGGTTAACTGGAATTAAAAACAGTTAATGAAGGGGCCTGTCTGATCTCCAGGGTCAGAGCGTTTGGAGCTGCTATTGTAAAATCTCTCTCACCGTTGGCTTTATGATGCATCTTTGAGGCTTTTAAAAGCATCTGACCTGCTGACCTGAGTGAGTGAGATGTGTGTAGGGTTTCAGCAGGTCAGAGAGATAAAATGAAGCTGAACAGTTAAGAGATTTTAAAACAAATAAGCTGAAAGCAACCAGCTCTAGCCTGGGTAACACCATATATTAGAAATAAGTATTAGAAATAGCCTTAGCTCATAGTAAATGGCCTGTACTTATATAACTTTTCTAAGTAGGACTCCCAATGCGCTTTAGACTACATTCAGTCATTCACCAAGTTGTTCACACACCCTGATAGACAGCTACTCTACCTACATGCCTCCCAGTAGTAGTAGTAGTAGTTTTACTTAGTAGTGTAGATTTGTCCATTACAATAATCAGGTCAGGATGTAATAAAAGAGTGGATTACCATCTCCAAGTTATTCCTTGTTGATAAAAATGCTATTTCACCACCTGAGTGTCCAGTTTTAGGAGACGGTCCAGTTTTACTCCTAAATCTGGGAGCAGGTTTTTGTAATGTGCCAATCAGGAAAGCTGATGCTGGGGGTCCCAAACAGCAAGTTTATACTTCTTCTTACTCCATTTCACACATCTTTGTTTTACTTTTTTTTTTAAACTGTTGAGACATTGTTTATCTTAGTATATTTAAGTGTAAACATTCTTTATTTTTTTAATAATTGTCTTTAGTTCAAAATAAGTTAGTCATTCATTCATTTGGTTTGGTCAGCACACCCATGTTTGTGTAAAAACACACATCAACATGGATATGTGTAAAAATAGAAAATTAAATAAAGTTTTCAGTTTAAGACTCTCATCATCACACAGCTGACCTGCTGAGCTCTGCTTTACTGTTATATAGAAATGTACTACACAGCATGTTTATAACAGATACATGTTAGAAAAAAATGAAGGCGTGTCCTAAACTTTACAAAGCCGGAAATAATAATAAAAAATATCTAGTTTTTTAACAGTATAAAGCAGCTAATGGTAAAATAACAACTTTCATGATCAGTGTCTCTCCTGATCTGATGATGTAATGATGTCAACCCACTATACAGTCACGTGGAGGTGGGAGCTGGATGACACAAAAACGTGGCATTTGATTCTGTATCATTAATTAATAAAAGCTAGTTGGAGTCCTTGGGGAATGGATGGTAATCTGATATGCTCGGACGCAAATACCCTCAAGCTGCTCTGCCTCACTAATAAAAATAACATTTACAGTAGGATATAATAGAGGTAATAACGCTAATTTAGGAGTCTAGTCTAAAAAGAAAAAACCTCAGATAATTTAAACCTGCATATAGTCGAGATCCTAAACTCAAACCTGCTGTGACCCTTTAGTGTTTAAATGAGAGGTGGAAGTGACAGAGGGATCAAGATAAAGATGAGAAAGACTCTGAGTGGGCGGTTCTGCTAAGGCAAAAGCACTGGAGCAATGAAATAATGATGAGCGTGAACAGAGTAGCTTGAGTTACGTCCTGTGCCGTCTAAATGAATTGGTCCGGCTACAGCTAACGGAGAGGTGGTGGTAGAAGGAGCAGAACAGCACAGCTTTCACAGCAGACTTGGTAAAAGGACTGCAACCATTCAGAGTAAGTGAAACAGGTCTTAATGTTCAGAGGCGGGGTGTTTGGTTGGCCGGTGTGTGTCTGTTAAACTTCATTTAATCACGAGAAAGTCGCTTAACTTTCTTAAAAGTTTTTTTCTTTAAAGAAACAGGACTTATAGCAGGGTCTCTTGTAAATTACTGTTCAATATCAGATAACAGAAATGGTCGAATTTAAACAGATATTTAAGGAAAAAATGGTGCAAAAGCTCAGTCAACTATTTAACAAATAATGTTGGGTTTTATTTAGCTTAAACTGCCTTTTTTTAAATGATCAAAATGTTAAATGTTGCTCTAAAACCAGGTCACTCATGATGATGATGACGATGCACTGTCTGACCAGACCACGAGTGCCAGTAGTGATGACGTCAGTGGCGGCTGGAACTTTGAGTGGAGTCTGGAGCACAGCCTGAGTCCTGAGTGGGAACCTGAGATCTGTGACACGGACATACAATCCAGGTGAATCCATCATGGGGTCTGATTTTTCACAAATGTACAAATATGACTTATTTTCACTGTAAAACCTTGCATCTCCAAAGACTGACCTTTTTAGAAGGTGAAAAAAGTATCTTCTTGATTATAAGTCAAAAGCTGTTTTTGACACTTTTCATTGAAGTCATTGATCACATAGATATGACATATGATCAAGAATGTAAAAACATGAAAATATTTTAAAGAATTGAGATAGCAGGTCTTAGTCCAACATCGACAGTAAAAATCATCTTGCATCTTTACTAAATTAAGTTGGAAAAATCAAGAATAAATACATGGAGTTTGAAGCAAGATCAAACCTACAACATGGAATTAAAGAATAGTTTGAGTTTAGTTTAGACACCAGAGAGTTTGTGTCTCACTGGTTCCAGAGGAGAGGAGCCTGAAAACCCAAAGCTCTGGTCTCCATAACAACCAGCAGATCCGACCAAAGTGTTCCTGAAAAACGATAAGGACAACGAGCGGTTTAAAGGAAATGGAGCTAGGCCGCTGAAGGCCTCGGGTGTAATAAGTAGTCATTTGTAACATGTTCTAAGTTTTGTCAGGAAGCCAAAACAGGAGAAACGTGATCTCTCTTGGTGCCTGTCAGCACTCTGCAGTGTTCTAGATCAACCGTCTAATTTTCTAGGAATTGTTTGGACATCAAGCTAAAAATGTGTTACAGTAATTAAGACGTGAGATGGACCAGTTTTTCTGTCCCACTTTAGGAAAGTACGCTCCTTAATTCATCATTTTAACAGAAACGAGCGAGTCAAAAGAGAAGTTCAGATAAAGAAACTTCTTAATAGTTTAGAGCTAAATGTCAATTATATTTAAGAATAACATGATGAGTTAGTGACTTTAATTTGACATTGACTCAAATGAAGAAAATGACTCTAATACAGGCCGGTAATATCAGCTGGCTTTGTCAGGTTTCATTGATAAATAAAACAAAGTGTCTTTTATATTTAAAGATGGTTTCAGGACCCGAGGTGCAGATCAATAAAACAGAGAACAGGATAAGAACAAAAAAAAAAAAAACTGTAATAATGAAATAAAAAGCTGATGTGATAAACCCAAAAAACAACCAGTGTACAAACAGAATAGGAGCAATGCAAAAACACAAACAGTAAGGAAGTGGTTTAAAACATGCTGGGAGGGTGACTACATAAACGAGGAGCAGCTGGCTGATTGGACATGAGGAACAGGTGAGTAAATAATAAGAAGGAGCCGAGGACAGGGAGTAACACAGGAGACCGATGTCTGCTTAAGAAGAACATGACGGAAAGCAAAATAAAACTATGAAACATATTTTAAAAACCTATAGGACAGTGTCATCAGCATAATGAAAATGTCACAATCTGTAATTGTTATAGTGGTTTTCTTCTTGTTGGTCACATCATTCCTGATAATACTGGCCAACGAAATCCAGTATTCAACAATTTTCAGCCATTTTGAAACGCGTTTTGTGTAAAAGTCTAAGGCGCTGTTATAAAACGGCAGCAGTCCACTTCTAGTCTATCCCTGTGTGGACTGACATGAGGAGGTAAAACTGACTTTTCCAAGTGAAGTTACATTCAGAGTGAACTGCTGCTGACTTAAAGGCAATAGAAACATTTTTCATATTTGTAAATAATTTTCTTGAGCAAGTATGTGCTAATATGACCGTTTACACTGTAAAATTTACAGGGTTAATGAAAAGTCAGTCAGCCCCATCTGTACTGCTTGTGTCCAGAATACCACATTTGCAACTTCAGAGTCTCCAGTCCAGTGCCCTGAGGTCTCACAAAGTACAGGAACATTTGACGACAATCCATGTTTCCACCTCAGAATCTGCTGAGGACAGATGAGCTAAGAGATCTATGTATTAAGTTCATCATGGCGGAGCCTCCAAAGAAACAAAGAAAACCTTTATCTGATTAAAAACACGGGCGCACAGCGAGGGAATGGGTCAGCAGTTTGTTTTTACGACAGTGATTTAAAACAGACACTAGGGGGTGCTAAAACCAAGCCCAAACTAAAGTGTGCCTTTAAAACTGATCCAGTCTCCCACATTTCCTCGTGGTGATTTGATAAAACATTGCATAGCAGTTAAATTCACACTACAGTAATTTTGGTAGAAATATTAAGTAATTTCTTCTGGACTTGACCCCTAAATATATCTAAAGTGCTACATTTTGCCGATGATGGTGATATTTATACTTGCGATTAACCACATATCTTCGTTTTAAAACATTTTAATGACAGAAGAGTAAAGGTTTATAAAATAACATGTCATTATCTATTACATTTCGGGAAACTGATGCTGTTTTAAGATGGCAGCAATAGCTCATCATTTTTGGGGGGATTAAACAAGCAACAATTACAGAAATGTGCGTGTTTTTTAATCTAACAGGAAGTATTTGATTTTCTCCAGCTTTCCAGATCAGTGTGACCGCTCAGAAAGGAGCCGATCTGTGAGCTCAGAGAGGCGCTCTGCAGTCCAGAGAGAAATGACTCGACTGGACCTCTCTCCTCCCAGAGACACGGAAAACACCTGGATGGATGAAAGGAGGAGCAGAGACACATCCCGCCGGGCCTCAGGTGTGTTACATACATTATGGTTTTACTTGGACGTCATAAAATATTTTATGTTTTTACCCTGGGTCTTTATAGACAATTTCAAATTCTTCCTTTTCCTCTGGCCGTCATTGTGGCTATGTTAGTTTTTGCACAGCGTCAGTTTTAAAATGTACTATCCTCTTGAGTCAATACGGACAAAAATGTTCACTCCAAAAAACTAGAATAAAAAAAGTACATGTTATTTTTGTATTTATTTATTTGCATTTTGGGGTGAAATCTTTCACAAGAGTAGTAAAATTATGCCCAATGGGTTAACTATGTTTGGTATGATTTTCAGAGTCCAGAGGAGGGAGAGAGAAAGTAAACGGCTACTTCTCTCCAGACAGAAGAGGAGATGATGCGCGGCAGATGGAGGAGGAAAACAAACAGACCTATCGTTACTTCGAGAGGGGACATCCTCTCCCAAGCAACTATGTTCTTGAGCCCAAAGCCTGCGTCCCATACAGGAATGTCAACCTTGGTCTGCCCTCCCAGAGGAGAAACACAGAGACATACATGCAGGCAACCTGGAGAAGTGAATCTCCACAGAGATACACGTACCACTCCAACTTCAGGAGAGGTGACTCGGAGATGAATTCTCCAACTCGCCACAGCTCTGTGAGTCCAGACCGCTACAAGATGACTGAATCACCTGTGGGACCTCAGAGAGGAAGTTCTCTCTGCAGGAGCCAGGCTCGATCTCATTCTACATCTCACGGCTCTCTTCAGCATCCATCTCAGCATCCATCTCAGCATCCATCTCAGCATCCATCTCAGCATCCATCACGCCACACATCAGGAAGGTCCAGCCCTTCTCGCAGGAGGGGGTCCACCGCCTCTCGTACCATCTCCCCCACTAGGACCACCTCCTCTCACAGGCGCACAGACTCTTCCCTGCATCACAGCGGTGACTATGAAGATCAGCGAAGTTACATTCAAGACTCTAGAAGTCCATCGCAAGCTTCAAACAAGCACAGTTTGGATTCTGAGAAACTGTACAGAAACCTTGAGTCAATCTCCCGCCGTGGCTCCTCTGCTGTGGGACAAAGGTCATATGAAGGATTTCAAGCATCACCTCGAAGCAGAACATCCATCAGCAGTTTGGCCAACACTCAAACCCACAACAGTAGAGAAGTTTCACCACCCAGGAACGGCTACAGTCCTCACAGCCGCACCTCTCAAAGGGAGTCTGACTCCAGGGGCAGCAGAGCCAGCCGCTCTCAGAACTCCTGGCAGGGGTCTTCACACTCATTACTCAGTCCTCCTCCATCACATGGCTCCTCCTCCTCGAGGCGGGGAGCAGACTCTCAGGGTCTTGGTGGATCTCTTTCACATGTTGCAGAAACAGACACTGATCGGGTCAATGAGGGCGTCAATAATGCCAGCTCTGACAGAAGCAGGAGCAACGTGAGACGAGGCATGGAGGCCCTGCTGATCTCTGAGCCCAAAAAGGCTCCAGTAGATCCTGAAGAGGTAAGTAGAGGTGAAGCATGAGCAACCCAAATGTAAGCTGTATCAAGGCACGTTTATTCCAACTCTTTAACCTTTAAACTGACAGAACAGCCACTATTTTAATCCCTAGATCTTAACTGAAAACAAAACTACTGAATTAAAAAATTCTAAAATGTATGGTGATGTTTATTCCTTACATTATTACCTTAATATTACTATTTAAATGTTTAAATGATTAATTTGCGTTATATTACAAACCTTAATTCCCAAATGCAAAAGTTGAATATGACTTTAAATATCCTCTAAGTATAATTTACCTACTTTTCCTTTTCCTTTACAAAGCCAGTTTATTCACAAAATCTGAACAAAAATGTATTAAATAAATGCCATTTATTTGTTGGTGTTGCTTAACAAATGATCTATATGGTGACTCAGTACTTCATGCTGTCTAAATAGTACCCTATACAGGAGATAAGGAACTGCCCTGTTTTAACACTGGAATGCAGCACACACCTGAATCTGAGGAGATGGACAGCATCAGTTTAGATGAGATTAATTAGCATCATTAGCCTCCATAACCCTGATGGTATATTTGAATATGCATATTATAATTAACATCATTGTTACATTGCTTCATTGTAATGAACAACAGGCATGGACCGGCAGCTGTAGCACAACCTTCAACATTCAAATATTTTAAACTAATATCATCCAAAACAAACCGTTACAGTAATTATTTCTGTATAAGCATTCACGCTGTTAGCGTTAGCATGATCTGTCACTTCAGGTTGCAATGCATTGTGGTCTATTCATACCAATGTGGTGTACAACTATAAGACTCTTGTTATGTTTGGGGAAGTAAACTAGCAAACTGTAAATGAAATGTTTATGAATCACTGTGAATCCAAGGTGGGGATGACCATGGACGACTACATAATGCTGGCTGATGTCCCAAAGATCCACGTGGAGTCAGAAGAAGAGTTTCCAGGGCTGAGAAGGAGAAACGAGAGTCCAAGTCCCTGCAGGGAGCAGAGATCCAGGACATACAGGTGTGATGTTTAAGAAGCTGGGGTTTGTTCATCAGCAGACACAGGATTTGTGTGAAAGCTATTAGAGACATGATTAGATAGGTGTTGCATGATTTTGCAGATAGATAATGGAAAGTTCAGGAAAAGATGTGAAGTGAATGTTCAGTTTGTTACTGCCTGCTGCTGAGAGATGAAAAGCTGAAAGATGGGCAATAACAACTGTGTGAGTGTTGGCAGCACATGTCAAATTTTAATGAAACATGAAGCTCAGAAAATGATCTTCTAGCATTGATTAACTTTTGGAGATGGCTGTCACAGCCACCAACACAACAACGACCTCACCTCTGTCGGTTTAACTGACAATTAAATAATATGGTGTTGCAGCAGCTAGAAGCCATCCCCATAACATGAGCTGTGTTTGAAATGTTCACTTGTTCACCCACTACATATACCCTACAGGGAACAGCCCTTATCTTTGATTACACGTGTTACTAATTACTCATTCTTCATTAAAATATGTTCACTGACACAAGCATGGAGCAACAGCTGTAGTAAAACCTTCAACATTCAGAAATAATGAATGTAATATCATGCAAAACAAGCCAAACAGCTGTAATGTGTGTAAGTCATCGTTATAATGGCTAAAATGCATCTCACATTTTACTTTGTGATTTTTATTGTTTAGTTTGAACAACAATGGTTTTAAACTGATTTCACTTTTCTTCTCAAGCTTTGCAGCTCAGTGCAGAAGACGAGACACTTTATAGGTCAGAGTCTAGAAAATGATTAGAAATGTGTCAGAAAATCACTTTACTGTGACCTGTGCGTATGCTCTGTCAGCAGAGGTCGCAATGCATTATGGTCTATGTAGTGAACGTATGTTTAATACTTTTATTGTACCATGTGACGAGTTTCTAGGGCCCTTGCTAATGAATAAGAAGGATCAGTTAGAATTTTGAACACCACTAAAAAGTGCCCTATATCGTAAACAAGTGGACATTTTGAACACAGCCATACTTTAACAACCAGCTCCAGTCCTTCAGGGCTGTTTCCTGCTCCAACACACTGGATTTAAATGAACAAATATTTAAGAGACTTCTGCAGAGCTCAACATATAAGGAGGTGCATAATCATTTGATGGAGTTCTGGAGCAGGAAACATGCAGAAGGAATGGAGTTGGTGGCACCTGATCCAACTGACTGCACAATATTTTTGGTTAAAAATGGACTTTAACTGTTAGAATGAACAAAATGTCTCATGAACCACAGGGTGGATTTTCTTGAAACTCTCAGAAGGTGATCATTGGACGAGCCTCTACAACTAATTGACTTTTGGAGTGATTCAAAATGGCTGCAGTTAATCAATATTAGCAATCACAAAAAAATGGATACCTAATGCTAACAGGTTGCACAAGTTCTTGTGATATTGTGTAAAATCACAAATTACATTATTTTCAAGGTTTGACCAAATGGCTAAAACTTCAGGCTGCATGGTGGTGCAGTTGGTTAGCACTGTTGCCTCGCAGCAAGGAGGTTGTGGGTTCGCGTCCCGGCTCTGCGGCCTCTCTGCGTGGAGTTTGCATGTTCTCCCCATGCATGCGTGGGTTTTCTCTGGGTACTCCGGTTTCCTCCCACAGACCAAAAACATGACTGTCAGGCTAATTGGGCTTGTAAATTGTCCTTAGGTGTGAGTGGGTGTGTGGTTGATTGTTTGTCTCTGTGTGACCCTGCGACGGACTGGCGACCCATCCAGGGTGTCCCCCGCCTCTCGCCCCTTGACTGCTGGAGATAGGCACCAGCTCCCCCGCAACCCTCTGTGGAAGATTAAGCAGTTTCAGAAGATGGATGGATGGATTAATGGCTAAAATTTCAATTTAGTGGTTAAATAAAAAAAGAAGCACAAAATCTGCTGAGGCTCCTCAGGGAGATTTGTACACATGCAAATGAACAAAACAAAATCTTGGATTCTGGTGGCTGATTTATTGATCCATCATGGCAAATGATAAACAAATACTTTAGACTCCTGCTGCGTCTCCTACTTTGATAAAAACCTCAAGCCCAGTTCAATACATGCCTGACCCATTCCTGCCCACATCTCCATACCATATCTTGTATGAATCAAAACAATAAAATATTTACTTTCCAAATTATCACTTTGAAACAAAAAAAAACATAAAAGATGAACATCATAATTTATTTTCTCAGTTTAAAACTGGCATGAAGGTCAGCGATTGATATGCATTCATTCAAGGAATGCTTGGCCTTTTCATTTTAAATGCATCTCCCTCTGAAGGTACCACGATGAAACAGACATCTACAATCCAAGGCAGGAGTCAGATGACAGGAGGAGAGGCAGAGAGAGGGGGAGAGACAGACGAGAAAAATGTCGGGACTCTGACTCATCTCGTAGACAGTCCGCTGCATCTCTCCACACACGAGTAAGACGCAATAACCTGCAGGAGGATCCTGAACAAACAGTCAAACAGACAATAAAACTCTTCATTTCTTTTCCCACTGAAGACATCTGATGATCAAAGTGGAAAGCACAGATCTCTGAGGGTGAAGGAGCGAGCTCTCCCTGAGCGCCCGCAGACACAGGTGAGCAGCCTCCTTAAATCACATGAGTGTTTAGAAGAAAATGGGTCATTCATGCTTTTATTTTTACGCGTTTTGTTGGTGTTTATGACTTTTGTTTTACGTGAGGCTGTCCTCATGCTGAAGCTTATTGCAGAAAAGAAAGTCATTACTCAGCACTTTGTTTTAGGGCAGCGAGTACATGTGATTTATTGTCTTTTTTAATAGATTCAAGGATACTTTTGCCAAAGGCGTAGTTTTCAAAGAAAGTTCATCTCCCCTGGAGAATGTGAACAGAAAAAGTTTCCTGAAGTCAGAACTGCTTCGTCATGTTGAAAACTGCTGAGTCAATGTGTAGCTGATAGATAAAAAAGTCTGCTGTTTCACTGCTGAGGGTTTTAAGTGAACCACAAACCCACCAAACAGGTGACGAGATGTGTGCGATCACACTACCAGGATTTTCTACTAAACAGTTTTTTCTTTCTTTGCCCCACATCACTAAAATCGGACACAAAATCATGCATGGTGAGTATTTAGTTTTGCATCAACAAGCTTGCTTTCAAGTAGTTTCACCAGTTCCTCTTATGGTGACGATTCACAAGAAGTACATCTTCCTGTTTTATATTTTTATTTCTGCAAGACGCTTCCCAGTTTTAGACACACTGCTGTCTTCCTCATCTTTATGCACGCTCAAGATATGAACATGTTTGACGGTTTCCTCTTCCTTTAGTTTCACAATCAAACATAAGACACGAACCTTAGCAGGATGCTTTATAACCTCCTAGTTTTAATGCTTTAACTGCAGATGGTGCATCTTAAAGGGGTGGATGTCCAGACTGGATGAACATGGGAAGGTAAAGAGGTTTTTACTTTAAAATACTCATGTCTGTGCTGATTTCTGCTGTAATCAATGCATGAAAATCTAAACGAAAAGACAACATTTTCAACTGGTTTCAGCTCTGAAACAATCGCAAGAATGTCTTTACTTTGTGCAGCCTAGATTTATATTTAAAAGAACTTTAAAACATGATTATTTTCCAATGTTCAGCACACATCACAGCCTGAAACGTTGGCATTTAATTCAACAGTCAACATACATTAAAGAACTATAAACCACATCAGTGTTTAGATATGATCTATTCTAAGATAATGTAGCAAACAAACAGACCTATTGACACGTGGTCCATGTTTACTGTGTCCCCAGTGGAGGAAGTACTGGTTTGTTCTGGGTGAAACTTCACTGAAGTACTACAGAGACTCAGAGGCGGAGGAGGTAAAAGTCAATTGCATTTCTATCCAGTCATCGTCATTATTATTATTTTCATGCAGCTCTTTTGTAAATCTAGCATCACAGCATCGTTTGTTTGAGTTGCAGCCTGGTTTGACTGAATTGAGGCTCTTGTTGTCATCCTGCAGTCACATGATGTGGATGGAGAGATCAGTCTGACATCCTGTGTGAATGTGTCAGACTGTGACGTGGACAAAAACTACGGACTTCAGATACAGGTTTGTATTTGCTGCAGTAGCAGCAGCTTTGTTTTGCTCGAGTTACAGACAGTTCGATGAACAGTCAATGAGAATGTTCACACATACTGTAGGCAGCCACATGGTTAGACTGCTTCCTGTCAAACTGTGTGTGTGTGTGCGCGCGTTCATTTCCTCCAGACAAGAAGTGCAGTGTTCACACTGTCTGCTACAACATCCAGAATTCGGAGGAACTGGGTGAAGTTGCTGAAGCAGGCTATCCAGATCAACAGGGCGTAAGTTTGACTTTATACTCTGAGTCGTTAATGGAGAAGTTGTTGAGATTCTTTACCTGTTTGTTACCATGCAGGACACTGAACATTCGGTCATGCTGAAAAAGTATGAGAAGTTAAAAATAAAAAAGCTCTGAAGCCTTGTCCTTAAAACATATCCAGTGTTGGGGAGTGAATACATGTATTTAGAATACGTATTTAGAATACTAATGTATTCAGTTACAGTTACTATTTTTAAACATGGTATTCAGAATACAGTTACTTTCGTAATACCATTGGAATACTTGTGTTTTCCACTTTCCTCCAGAAAGATGAATAAATTAATTTCAGGCAGTGTGTCTTCATGTTGTGAAGGTTATCTATTCCATAATTCCCTAAACAACGTGCCTATGTTACCAAAACACAGGGTACACTTCTGACTAGCCGTCATAGCAAGGTAGCAACCTAGTAGCCTGGTATGGATTCAGACCAAAAGGTGGAGTGGTTTGAGTCACAACTGCAGCCGATTAAACCTACAAGCAGTGGAGGAATAAACGCATTCACGTCCTGGAAATTCAAGCTAACTTTCACTCTAAAAAAGGAGCGGGGCGAGCGAAATATGACGGTTCAGTGTACTGCTAGCTGCGTCCAAAGACTCAAGGTCTAATCTGAAGAAACACCTTAAACTAAGTTAGTTTTATCTTTCTAGTTTTGCTTCCTTAGTGCTTTATTTAACAGCCTGTATCGTGTTAGTTCTGTCATTTCTCACATTTACAGAGTCGGTGTTGTATCTGAAATGACGTTAGCTTGAAGATGTTGTTGTGGTTTCCCACAAATGTGGGTTTCATGTTAAGAGCTTCCATCTGGAGTGCAATGAACATCAATGAACATCACTTTGCAATAGACCTAAATCGTGTTTTATAGGGGAAGCATCCTAAGTATTCCAAGTATTTAGAATACAGTACCAGGATTAAGCAAAGTAACGGAATACAGTACAAAATACATTTTAAAACAGGTATTCAGTATTCTGTAACTGAATACATTTGCAAAGTATTCTCCCCAACACTGAACATATCTAAAGTGCTCGTAAAATAAAATGCTTGATTGTTTTTGTTGATACTCTTGAAGGCATCTTTACAATTTTATTATCACACTGAACCAGATTTTAGAAAATGTATTCATTGTTTTTTTATTCATGTCAAAGATTCATTTGAAAAGCTTTTGGATTGTTTGTAAAAAATGTGAGTTTTAACAAATAAACGGTATGTTGTGCAGTAAAAAAACATTTGGCCCAGGTTTGAATTAGTGGTGTATATCAATCCTTTAAAGGTCTCACATTATGCAAAATTCAATTTCTAAAGATCTTCTAAAAGTCATATCAGTCCCAAAGACTGTGTCTGAGACCCAAAAGTGTTAAAATATGTTCACAGTTTTCACTTCCTGATTCTCATTTTTGGGAGATGTGTTTTGAGCTAATGCTAAAACGGATGGTTTCAAAATCTTTCTTCTGCTGACGTCAAGAAGGGAACCGCTCCTCTCTGGAGGACAGAGTCAGTCACAAGCACCTTTGTCTACCTGAGCCCACCCCGCTCTTTAAAAACCACGGGAGTGCTCATCCTCACAAACGTTAGCAAACAATCATGGCGAAGCTACGAGCAAATCACGGCAGTTGCTTCATAGATGGTTGCATCAACAAGCACCCTTGTTACACCCTTCATCTGAGCTCCTGAAGACCCACTGACGTCTCGCGAACGTGCACGAAGAAAAGAGATGGATGAGAAGCGCGGCTCCCCAACTGCCCCGCCCAGTTGAAACAAACATTTTGCTTCAGGAAGTTGGATGAGGGGTGGAAGAACAACAGCTGCACTTAAAGTAAGGGCTAATTTGACCAATGCATTGTTTTTACATGTCATTACAATGTAAAATAAATGATTCAGAGTGGATATAAAGTGCAGAATATGGGACCTTTAAAGTCTGATACATGAAATGAAAGTTTAAACAAATTTTCTCACTTTTATTTGTGTATTAGATAGTAATAATACTGTAAATGTATAAAAGGTGCGTACCTGAAAAAACTGGCCGTAGCTAATGCACATCTTGAAATGAACCAAACAAAACAAGATATCACATGAAAGCTCAGGCGCCATAGAATACAACAGTATGAGTTTTATCACTATGCATGCAACACTCAGTGAATGAGCAAAGACAAGCAAAAACAAACAGCTTCAAACAGCCTGAAATCATGTCTTACCTTTGCTGTATTGTGACTGTAACTCATGTTTGAGTGCCAAGATCCACCCGAATCAGGTACACAGTAAAAACACCAGAGTAAAATCAACTCTAGAAGAGTAAAATAAACTCTAAAAAGTTTATTTTCTAAACTTTTTAGAGTTTATTTTACTCTAAAAAGTAAAATAAACTTTTATTTCTAAAAAGAGTTTATTTTACTCTGGTGTTTTTACTGTGTAATTCATGAGACCTGTGTGTTTGTGACTACAGCCCACCTTTATACATAGTTGTAAAGGCCTATTCCATTTTTTTTTATCCCACCCACTTTACACTAAAATGTGATTGGCTGATTTGTCTGTCAGTTACTAAACAACTCATTCTCCTGAGCCTTTGATAAAGCTCTGCCTCCTGGTCTGGTATTGGAGTTCTAACCAATCAGAAAGCATGTCCCTGACATTTTTCTCCCTATGGAACAATCAAAATGAAAAGGATAATTGGATATAATTTTTTTAAAATTATGAACCATTTATTGTTCAATTGCAAATTAGTTAACAGAAAGTGAGGTTCAAATCACATCTTATGAAAAATAAAATATCAAATGTGACATAAATGCCGATTTATTTGGCTTTGAAGGGCTGCATCTGTATTTCTAAACTAAAAAGATCAATTTTACTCTGAATGTTTCTGTGATTGGCTGCTCTGCCCCCTCTGTTGTCCTTCTTCAGATGTGTAACTCTACTCTCATGCATTTCCCTTATTCAGCCAATCAGACTCCGGCAGCGAGAAAGAGAACCCCCGCTCCCGCAGACCGTCGTCAAGCCAACTGCCTGGTCGGTTCACCTGCAGAGGCTCTGGCTATGATCCTGTCACTTCCACCTACACCACCAGAGAGGCCAGCTCCAACCACGAGGACCACCGCCACCAAACGGTAGACGGAGATCTGGGTCCAGATTTGTCTCCAGCTTGTCAGAGAGAAGAGGGGGAGGGCTGGGACCGCGAGCAGGCAAAGCGGCTGGAGGAGAGGAACAAGTGGTTTGAGGAGGGGGTCCATCCCAGTGAGATGGGCAGCAGGTGGGACTCGATGGAGCTGAAAAGGGGGAGTGTTCCTGTGCCTGTTACTGAAACCATAGACTCTGAAGTCAACAGGAAGTGGACAGAACTTGAGACGCTGTCATTCATGGACATGAGTTCGCAGTCTATTGGACCTCAGGCTAATCAGTCAAGCTCCCTGCAATTGTCAGAGTGTTTAGTTAGTTCTCAGACTTTTTACCAAAGCCCTGAAGAGGCCGATCAGTCTGTTCCTCGTTCACAAACCTATGTATCCAATTTGCAGGAGGATCTTCCTTTAGTAAATGGTGCCCAGATGCCCCAAATTAACACAGCTGAGGCCCTTCAAAAAGAAGTAAGTCAGTTCATCTTTAAAAAAAAGGTGATGTGACTTTCTAAAAATGTTGTCTCTATAAATGTGTTCTCCTTATTCTTATTCTTCATTTGCAAATCCACTTCCCAGGCCGTCTCTCTTCGAGAGCAAGTGGAGAGTATTAAACAGGAGCGTGCGGCCATGCAGGTAGAGGTGGACAGCCCCTGTGGCCCTGCAGCTCCATGTAGGGCCAAGCTAGAAGCCATGGAAGTAGCCCATCGAAAAGCCCTGCAGGAGCTGCAGGAGAAACATGCCAAGGAGAAGAAGGAGCTGCAGGAAGACAGAGATCGGATTCTGCAGCAGAGGAGTCAGGAGGCTTCTAAAGGTTAGCAAAGTTCACTGACGCTGTGTTCCTGATGTCTACTCATATTGTAATAAGTATTCTGTTTACTGATAAACTAAATGTACATCAAAGCAATGGAAGCCCTGAAAGCAGCCCACCAGGAGGAGATGGAGAAGGCCAGGAGGCTGTCTGCAGGAGAAGCTCTCATGGATTCTTCCCACAGAGGTCACATGTAAGTTTATCCCAGGCAGGCCCTCTGTTACACTGCTGATAGCAACAACTTCCTCTCAGGCTTTTTCTACAGGCTCAAAATGTTCTCCACTCTGCAGTGACCCCTCACATGATGATGCTTTTTCTCCAAAACTTGCGTTTGTGCATATCAGGCCTCAGGCAGATGTCTTGCACGGCGGTCTAAACGTGCTGTCGGAAACCTTCTCCCAGAAGTGCTTGGAGCTGAACCGCATTGAGCAGAGCGGCAAGAGCCGAGAGACGGCGCTGGACCACAAGCAGAGAGAACTGGAGCAGCTTCAGAGAGAGAACCAGGTTCATGAACATTAGATTACAGTGCTGAAAAAAGTGTTTTAGTCAGAAAAATGTCCCATTATGTTTAGGGCAGGAATGCAGCCAGCCACTAGATGGCGCTTGATTTGTTTCACCTTCAACTTCAACATACATATTTATATAGATAATATTTGTGGTTTAAATTTACAATAATTCTTCTTTTTCTTTTTTTTTTTTTTTTGCAGGAGCTTAAGAACAAGCTGGCAGAAGAGATCAGTCGAATGCGTTATTTCATCACAGGTCAGAGGTCAGATGTGGGGTCCCTTTGCAAAACCGAGGACACTGCGTCAGATTTAGAGGTACTGGGAGTAAAAGTATAGTTTGTGAAAGTAGTTGTCAAGTACAAACACATCCCAGTCTAGCATTATTTACCCCAGCAGTAAAATTAACTTGATATTGCAGTGAGCAACAATGCATCATCATCTAAGCTGTGGGACTCTGAACACAGTTAAGTCAAAACAAATAGGCCAAGGCAGTTTTGCTGTGTTTGTCTTTATCCACAGTAATAGCTCCCAGCAGGAGCATTGTCACTGCTTACCTTTTTATATCTCATGGCCTCATTTGTGTTGAATGTGCAGCCAGAAGCACAGAGCTGAGGCACGTGCTGCCACCTAGTGGTCAATAAGATGTAAAGTAGCACATCTCAGGTGGAGAGGTTGAGGCAGGAGTGATTTTTTAAAAAGAGGTTGAAATAATTTGAAGGTTTATTTTCAAGGTTTTAAACTCAAATACTGGAGAATTTCTCTGTAGAGTTGTGTTTTGTATTATTGGCTGGTGAACATTAAAGCGGCACTCTGGAGCATTTTTCTCTGTATCAAAGTTTTCTAAATGTTTTAAATGATATTTCAGGTCTAAACTATGATCTATGGGTTGAGTTCCACAACATCTGTCATTCTGATGAAGACCCTCCTTCCTCCTAGAGCCCCCTTTCCATTATTTCTTGCCGCCGACATTTTTCAGCCAATGAAATTCAAATTTCTGCATTCTCTCAACATGCACGCGCATCGACCAAACCTGTACCAGTAGGGGGCGCTGTCGTACAGGACGCTCCGTGTGTTTCTCTGCCGTCTCAGCCGTTCACTGAGGACTCACGGCTCATTTCTACTAAAAACCTACCCATTCTCCAGCTAAAGATGGATTTATTTTTATTTTTAAACCTTTCACCTCACAGAATGGCAAGGCTTGACAGGATTATGCGTTTATTTTGGTCAGAAAGTTCATCCAGGGCCGAGTCAAGTTCAGCTTCAGAGTCCAGCAGCAGCTCTCTGCTAACAGAGCTAATATCAGAAGCAGCAGGGACAGAGAGGGCTCATCAGACCCTCGTAGTGTTGTTGGAATAAGATTGTGAACTGTGAGTGATTAAACCCTACACACTGAGCTGTACAGTTCATGTCCGAAGTATATGCGCCGCGTGCACGCGCGCACACGCGACCGGACGCGCGTGTCGAGATGTTTTGAGGAGGAGCCTTTGGACGCTAGATTCAAAAACTGCTCTCCTGATGAAATCCTCCGGAGTGCCGCTTTAAGAGAGGCTGAAACTTTTTAAAAAGTATTTTTATATCCTGTTTCCAGCTATGAGAACTGTTTTATTCAGTTCTACATTTTATTAATAACCAACCCTTGACTAATAAATATAAATAATATAAACTATACACAGAAAGGTTAATAACAAAAATTTACAAAATGTTAAAGATTTGAAAATGGTAAAAATGTATTAACAAAAACTATATCATAAAACGATGTGAAGATAGAGCACCACAATTTAAAACTTCATAATACATTTTTATATACATAATAAATAAAACTTAAAGCTCTTTCACAATAATCATCTGTTACCAGAGTTGTTTTAAATAAATTTGTTTAAATCTTGAAAATGAAAAACAAAAAATTCAAATAGTTTTTGTTTTGAAAATGATAAAAATTAACAAAAACAATATCATTAAAAAAAAAACATTGTTTATCAAACCAAACACTTCTAACTGAATAGTTTAACAAAACAATCGTGACTTAAGAGTTTGACTTTTTCCCACAACCATGCTGACATTGATCTGATGAGTCTGAATTCCTCTGCGGTAGGGAATGAAATAGTCAGATCTTGTTCCCATCAGCTTACTGTACCTGGATTAGGAATGTCTGAATAAACAAAGCTCCTCAAATGAGAAGTGAAACATTTTCAATGAGCCAAAGAAATCCAGTTGCATTCATTTAAATCCATTAGAAATGTGTTGTCATTGTTCATGCATTCAAGTCTACTAATTTTCTTTTACCTGAAGTTAAAAAAAGTACTCAGTAACTAAAACAAAAAGACATAAAATGTGTTTAAAGGAGCTCTTCCTAATCAAGGCAGTTTACAAATGCAACCGTTTAAAACAGGTGCAGGAGATTCTCCTATATTTGAGTGTAGAAACTTGTTTTGGAATAATAACTGATTAATTTCAGGTCACCTGTGTTGTTGGTTTTCTTGATTTGTACTCAATTCAATTCTATTGATTTTTAAAAACATTATGTCACTTGTTGAGCAATAATACACAATAACTAAAGAATTTAAAATAAACTGGTGGTCAGTTGGTTTATAGACAAGGAAACATGCAACACTGCTGCAGATCTAAAATGTTTTCATTTAAATTGTCTGTAGCAGAAAGTGCACAGGTCACTCTTCTAGTTTTAAGCTCTTTCATAGATTGTGATTTTTCCTTTTTTTTTTAGGAGTAAAAAGACATTTAATTTCTTCACCTGTCAACCGCTGACAAACAAATATAAATAATGAGTTATTCTACAATATCTACAGCAGATTAACTGAATAACTGACAGCAAAAATTCACCTTATGTATCTTTCAGACTCTGTTAAGGGCAAAGGAAAATGAGGTGCAGTATCTCAAAAAAGAAATCAGCTGTCTACAAAATGAAGTGCAGTCTCTTACCAAGGTAGGTCCTAAAATGTACCTCTCATTTTTAAATTTAAAAATATATATTTGTGATATGTTATCCTTTTTTTAATCTAGGAGAAAGAATCAGCCTACAAGCTGTATAAAGAGGCCTATGTGGAGCTGAGCGACACGAGGGGTCGAAGCCAGCTGGAGATGAGTTCCCTCAACGAACATTTAAAGTTGGCCAACGCTGCAGTCCAAGAGGCAACCAGACAAACTTGATGAATGAAAGCAACCATTAAAAACTTATTTAGAGGAATAAAGACTGGCAGCCAATGTAGATCATTTAGTAAATTAACTCGAACTCCACAAATGTCTTGAACTGCTGACTATTGGAAAAATAAAGACCAAGTCTTTTCAATATGTAAACAACTCAGTTTATTTGAGTTGACTCGCATACAAACATGCAAACAAGAGTGAGGGCAAAGCTAGCAGTTCTGCCTCACATGATATGAAATCTCTCAAAAACAGGACAAATATCAGGGGGAAGAAAGAGATGAGTTGATGTAAAGGATGTCCTCTGGAGGTCAAAGTGCTTTATCTTCCCCATCTTTCTCATCCCAGCTGGTATTCTTTCAGTTGATATTGCAAAGCACCCTGTGAATATAAATGTTTACAAATGAATCAGGCAAAATCACACATTTTGGCCTGATAGGAATTAAAGTGCAGAGGGTGCTTTAGTTCTTAATGGGTTAACATGCTGCTGACACGCCTTTTACACAGGATAAGATTACACCCAAAAGGCCCAGGTAATAATGTTTAAGCAATATGCTGAGGCGTGGCTCAAGGACGCATTCCATTTACCTCTTATAATGTTGAAAATTTAACTCAATCATCATCATCGTCATCTTCAGGTACAAAGATGTCGTGCTCCTCCAAGAGAGCAGCAAAGTTCTTGCTGATCAGAGTTCCCACATAAAGAAAAGGCACCACCACCACTGTCATCCGGATGAGACCAAAAGGTGTCTGCAAAAAAAAAAAAAAAGTTTAAATCAGAGGTTTACCGTTAAGTATTTTGGTTAGATTTAGTCTGTCACACTTACATAGAATAGTTTAATACTCATAGATAGTGTCAAATAGAAGTGGTCTCATAATCTTAAATCATTTAGAGATACAATACTTAAATGTTTAATATTCACACGTGAAAAAGGCTTTCCAAACAAGCCATTTGTTTATTTTGGGGCTCTGCATTGCAATACCTGAATATGTAAACATGAAGCACGTCGTTAAAAATCTGGTCTTTATTTTATAGTTGTCTTGACATTTTTTCGTTCTTGTTACACAGATATAACGAAAGGTATTTTATATTAAGGGCGAGAAATTGGAATGGCAAATCAATTTTTAAATTTAAAACACTAATAAATCATTTTTTCCCCTTTGCATCAATATCCAGCATGTAAAGAAGCGATGCACAGAAAATATATTTACTTAAAAAAAAAGAAAAAACATTCATTGGACTATTTTTTACATTATTCTCCCACAAAATATCACATTAAGCCGCCTTGAACTAAAAATAAATACAGGTTTTTACTTCCTGTATGTGTAAACAGCCGCTCATTGGCTGACCCGAGTTCACTCTCACCTTCTATTCGTCAGTGATCTAGTCAATTCAGCAATCAGTCCCGCCTACTCTGCTTCACGTCGATTAGCTGTCGATTACAGGCAGAAAAATACTCACTTTCTCTGGTTTAGGAAGGATTGCCCCAGATGACGTGGACACCGCTGTCCTGCTTTGAGTCGTCCTAGAAACAGCTGATGTTTTCAAGTTGGGACTACGAGTCATAATGCGGAAATTCCTGTTGAAAAGTCGCAGCGGTACTCGGAGTATGTTGGTCGCCATTTTTGCTCAGCCGCAGTGGGACGTTTCCTTCTTCTGGGACGGGGTTCCCTTTGTGGGCGGGGCTAAAGGTTTGACAGACAACTCCATAGCATTCATCCTGTGTTGGTAAAATCACAAATTAAACACTGAGTGTGTCCTTAACAATCTCAAACTTAACACTTGCAAAAAAAAAAAAAAAATGTAACTAGGGTTAGGGTTTGGCCACTCTAATGATCTCTGTATATAAAATCACATTTGTATTTAAATGTTATGAAATGTGCTGTATGCTGACTGAACATTATTCTTACAACTCTTAGGGACACTGCTTTTGCTTTTTTCGATTATGCAGTGTAAAAGTCCAAAACACATTGTTTCAAATATGCTTCATGAGTAATTAGATGTTGACACTGATGTGACAAATTATTAATATTTAATCATAACTAGACCTCTCATTTTCATCCACAGCAAAGGAGTGTCAGTTTGGTATAAAATAAGAATAAACTATAGGTTATAGAAGAACTAAATTATCCGTGTGTCTTCTTTTTGTGCAATTCTGTTGAGCACTAATTAGATTTTAAACCCTGAATTATTAAGCTGAGGTTTTAGCTTCTGACTCTTACAATAATAAATAAATAAATAATATATTCATTGTGATGAGCTCTGGCTGAGTTAAGGTCTCGCTGGATGGTGTTGGAGAAGTTGAACACAGTGATGATTATTGAACATGTGTCCATAGGATTGAAATGTGTTACATCTAAATCTGTCAGTGTCATCATTAGGCTGACCTGATGGACAAAAATAGGTTGTTTCATCAGCCTGGAGCTGCCACTGCAAAAGTACCATCACCTTTACTTTTAAGTTTGGATCTGCAGAGAGGAACATCTGGTTGTTTGACTTGCAGTGTCCCGCATTTAAAATTGTGTTGTTGCTCAGAGCCTTCAGGTGCAGCTGGTCAGAAGACTTGTCCAGATTGTAGGTCAGCTTTGCAACATCCTTTTCTCACCCACCTTGAAGGAGTTTTTAAATATTCTGATTCATGTCTGCTTACAAATGTATCCTGCTTGTAACCTTTTAATTTTCAGCATCAGCTTTCGATGCACGGACCAAAGGTTTTGAACAATCAAAAGACATTCCATTCTTGTGAGGAATCAGCTGAACTTTGTTTTGAATCAGCAACATCAACGGAAAAAGTTATTAGTTAGCTACCTGTGAACAGTAATAAACCAACAGCAGCAGATTCTTATCTTTTTGTCATGAATGCAATCATGTGATGTTGTGCAACCTGTATTCTAATAAATACTGAGCTGAGAAAAGATCCCGGCAGAGTTCCACTCCGATGCCTAACCAGCAGACGGGTGGTCTCTCATCCACAATGCTCAAAAAACTTAAACTAACTGTCTGGTCTGATTCTGTTCCTTAGATCTTGGGGTTCTAAGAGTAAAATCTCTAACATCGTGGTGCCGTGACACTGAAAGACTGTTCTAATATTTTGACACATGTGACCATATGTCAAAACAGGAGGGAGTTGGTGAACAAAGTTTTTTTTAAATAATAACCTCATCTTGTATTTTCTAAGCAAAGCTATGATGGACATTCACCCACCTCTGGGTTATGGATACAGACGGCACGGAGGCTGTACCCCACAAAGAGCTGCTACGTCTCTACACCCTGAAAACCCCACCCCAAGGCTTTCACCCCTGACGGTAACCAGAACTGCCCATGCTCTGTCTGATTACCCCAACAGGGCCCAGGACTGTTATGCACCCAGAACAGTCACACAAATGGCTCCATGGACATGGCTGGACCCCAGAACTGTCAGTGCTGAGACAAACCGGACTGTGACCTGTCCCTCTCTGGGTTTTCTCCATCGATGTGGTACACACGGTACCAACCTCGGCGAGTCTGCCTGTGACAAACAACACTCTGACCCTGAAATCCCACGGCTCATCGCCTGACGTAAGTCACTGTCATTGACGACACACCTCTCACATCCCATGAGTCGCAAACAAGCACCCCAGACATTCTTTGGCTGAATGTCACAGCGTTCAGTTTGTTCTGAACGGGCTACGCTCCTCAAATCTCGGGGTCCCCACAGAGACTGATTTCGGGGGCCCCAGTGGACAAATATGGCTATGCGACTCAAAGGTGTGTCTGCATCTACCACGAGGCTGGTGTGGGACCTTCAAAGAGTGTTCTACACCACAATGATGATGTCACAGGGTCAGAGGTCACAGAGTGAAATGGAAACCAGCCAAACCATGCCCCCTCCTCTGTCAAAATGTTTCCCCCATCCCTGTCCAAAAGCATGATGTGGTGGTGCCTGGAGGATTCTGATGTCATCACAGCTCTTCAGAAGTCACAGCCTCTCCGTGCCATACTGTTGACCATTCTATCAGAACTGAACTGAGATTCATGACAGAGTCTCAGACATTAGCTCGCTGGTTCCGAGTGGCAGGACGGGTTGAAAGATACTGAACCCCAGGTTTTTGCTTCTACAAGAAATAGGAGTTGATGCTAAAAAATGAGAATGTTCATTCTTTAAAATAATTTTTTATTATTGCTGCTTGAATAAAGCTATTTGCCAGCAGCCATGTAATCATAAACAGGAGGGAAATGAAGGAGTTTTTAATTATTATGATTCATGTCTGCTTACAAATGTATCCTGCTTGTAACCTTTTAATTTTCAGCATCAGCTTTCGATGCACGGACTAAGGGTTTTGAACAATCAAAAGACATTCCATTCTTGTGAGGAATCAGCAGAACTTTGTTTTGAATCAGCAACATCAACGGAAAAAGTTATTAGTTAGCTACCTGTGAACAGTAATAAACCAACAGCAGCAGATTCTTATCTTTTTGTCATGAATGCAATCATGTGATGTTGTGCAACCTGTATTCTAATAAATACTGAGCTGAGAAAAGATCCCGGCAGAGTTCCACTCCGATGCCTAACCAGCAGACGGGTGGTCTCTCATCCACAATGCTCAAAAAACTTAAACTGTCTGGTCTGATTCTGTTCCTTAGATCTTGGGGTTCTAAGAGTAAAATCTCTAACACACCTCTCCACAGATTTCAGAGGGCAGCCAAGGACCGAGCAGGCTCTTCTGCTAGCTTGTTCAGTTTCTTCCTGTACTAAAGGCCAAGTTAACACCATCCAGAGTGAGTGTAACTATAAGGGGCTCAGGTCCAAAAACAAGCTCTCTGGTCTGAATTTAATACTAGAAAAGTATTAGTCATCCAGGTTTATGTCTATAAGAGAACAAACAACTTGTCAATTCATAATAAACAGATATAACAAATACCCTTTACACATGTGCACAAATACATACATGCTGGTTACACTTTTGTTTTTTGAAATGATATAATTGATGTACATCTTTTTTGAAAGTATTAACCATTTAACGTCTCTTCATTTCAACATCCATTTGGTGATGGATTAAATTCAGTTATATGTGTGACTGCAGCACTTCCTTGTTGCAGAGGAAATGGAGTCTCAGAGCGCGCTCTGCGGTGGCGCGCGCATCAGGAGGAACTAGGAAGGCGGAAGAGAGGACATTGGACAAACTTGATAACTTCTAGCTCACTGGCTAGAAATACGTTTAGATATTATGTAAACAGTTGAAGCTTATTCTTAATTCTATACATATTTAGCTCGCTGATTAAACGCCCTGAATGTAGTCTTCAGTCACCGCTGTCTCAACTTGCCACACGAGTCGTGTCGACTCGTGGAGTCTAGCAGTTTTGAAACAGACTGGCTTAGCCGTCCCGTAGCCATTCATTTTTGTCCTACAAGTTACAATTAGCTTCACAGTACTGTGGTTTCCAGTGACCTGAAGTACTGGTTTTGACGGAGTGAGACTTTTCCCCTCCTGGTGGGGAAAGTTGTCTATTTTTGTTGAAGAACTAGCCGGAGAGGCCTGTTTGTGAGTGTGCGAGGACGGACTCGCACAGCTTTAGAGAAACATGTCGGCCCAGGCGCAGATGCGAGCGATGCTGGACCAACTGATGGGGACGGGAAGAGACGGTGAGCTGGGCTCATTGTGCTCCAGGCCGCTGACTAATACAGAACCCCGATTAGCTACGGCTAGCCTACAAGCTAAGCTGTGTCAGTGAGGCTGGCTAGCATGAGGACAGCTAGCTGCTAGCTAACCTGTTGTGTTTCAGTTTACAGAGATACTTAGGACGTTACCTTTTTCTTTACCATAAATTAGACTTTTGTTAAGTACACATATTTGTCTCAATACCTTTTTTACAGTAATGTAAAATATTCTCTGCAGCTAACTTTTAGCAGTTCTTTAAGTAAACATGCAGGCAGTATAAGTAATAATGTCATTACTGTGTGTTACTTAACCACAATTAAATATTTCATGGATATTATGGCACTTTTTAAATAGTAGGTGGGGGACATTTTTAATACACGAGATAATAAACGAAACTATAAAAGTCATGACTTCTGTTTGCTACAGGAGACACCATGCGGCAGAGGATCAAATTTACAGATGACAGAGTCTGTAAAAGCCACCTCCTGGATTCATGTCCCCATGACATACTGTCAGGCACTGTGAGTATCATTTTTACAAATACATTCACGCTATAAAAAAACAAATATATGCAGCTGTTTTGATGAGCTTGGGGTCTAAATGGTGATTATACTTGAAAACAATGAAGCAAAATGAGAACTAGAGCACATTAATTAAAAGCAAAGAACCCATAAGTCGCAGTAACCATTTCTTTTTAAGTTTGGTGAATCGGGGAGACATTCTAATAAAAGTCAGGCTTACAGATTTTCACTTCATTTATTGTTTGTTAGTAACAGGACAGGGTCTACACCAGTGGCATGATTGTGCATCACTGGTCTGTGTCTGATATGATACACTGCCAGCGATTTAATTCATTAAAGATACGTGAGCAGTTAGTGCGATTCAGTTTAAGTTTGATTCAATAAATACATTGAGATTCAACACAGAACGATTTAGCCCAGAATCCCAATATGGTGACGTGAATTTGATTCATTACACTGGGAAGTAATGCAAAACTGTATGACAAAGCAAAGGAATAGAGTTATGTGGCGGAGGTTTGTGATCCTATTTATCATGAAATTAAAGTAAAAGAAGACATACTTTGTATTCTACATAACCTTTACCATTTCAAACTTTTTTTTGTCCTGTGCTTTTTTTCTAAAGTGTCAGTCTGTTCCTGTGCTGTTAGTTCAAAATTATACTATTGTAGAATTGTAGTTGAGGGCTGCACAAACTCACTGCTAGGGCAGCAAATGGACTTCTGGCTGCGCTTTGTCCACCCCTGCCCTACTCTGACATTTATAGCCATGGCTTATTTGCAATGCACATCCCCAGATTGTCCTTTAGCAACACTAAACATATAAAGCTAACTGCTCTGTGTAGCAGTTACAGCTATTCTCAACTAAAAGCCAACAAAACCAAGCTTGACTGTTTTATGGAAATGAAACTGAGGTCATTGCAGAGGTGGTGGTGAAGAAAATGTTTGGTCAGAACCACAGAAATCTTTAAGGATTCTTTTGGGTGCTTGAAATCCTTAAAAATGCTTGAATTTTTAATATGGTATTTTCAAGGTTTTGAAAGTGGTTGAATTTTTAAGAAAGTCTTTGAAAGTTTTTGAGAATAGAAATGCACTAATTGGCCAGTTCTCATAATGACTGGCTAAATGGGTGATCAGCTCATTTGAAACTCAAATATCCAGCTTCTTCTTTCAGTCCATGAACTCACCATTGCTAAGAGCTAAATAATGCAAAGAAATGTGAAAGTTTTTAAGTCAGATTTTTTTTTTTAAAGTTCTGTTTTTTATAGTTATTGAAGATAAAACTGATCAGAGGGTAACAACTGAACAACAATTGGTATCGACTCTAAAGGGTCCAAAATTAGTGCATCGATTCTTAAAAGCTGTTGCTGAAATAGTTTGTGGTTTCTTGACATTCACCTTTATGAGGTAAGGAAGTGAAACTAACATTTTGAGGATACATGCACAGCTTGTGTGTGAGAATAATCAATAATGGAAGGTTCTGGAAAATCTTAAACTCACTTTAAAAGTGCTTGATTTAGTTTTTTCTGGGCAAAAGTGTAAAAACCCTGTATTTTGTGTTGTATATCATTGCTCTCAAGCAAAAAACTTGTACCTCAAAAAATGCAAAGTTTCAGGAAATGAAAAAAAGTTGATACAAGGGTCATTTTACTATTATCTGTCTTTAGAGAATGGACCTGGGAGAGTGTGCCAAAGTCCACGACTTGGCTCTCAGAGCAGATTATGAGATTGCCTCTAAGGAGCGGGAATACTTCTTTGAACTTGATGTAAGTTTTATACAAACACACACAGTTTTGTGTTGCATTATAATAGATTTAGAAACAACCAAGCTGTTGTCTTCATTCAAATCTTCATTCTCACAGTTTGATATTTTTTCTTTAATTTCTCAAAGTCTTCTTTTTACTGTCCTGTAAAACATTTCAGAGCTGAATCTGTTAAACTTATGATCCGACAGCTTTCACTTGTTTCATATTATAGTGTGTTTAAAGCCACACTGCATCCTTTTATGAACAGTTTTTTTTTCTTCCACTCAAATTTTTGTGCAAACAAATTGACAAAAGTAAGATGATTGTTCATGTGAGCGTATCATTTGCAAACTTAAATGTTCTGCATTTCTTCTGGGCTCACAAGTTATTTTGTCAAATTTATGAGAAATATAAGAAAATATTTTTTATCTGCTTGTGTGTTTTGGGGTCACAGTGTAAAATAATGATATGAAATCAAAAAATGGTCATGAAATTCTTAATTTATCTATGTATCTGTGATTGTTACCCAAGTATATCTAACTACTATCACAACCCACAAACAAAGTCATGATATTTTTAGAAAACCGTTTAAATTGCCTTATATTTTTGCTTAGTCAGTATGTAATTATTTTAAAGCCACGTATTGTATTAGAATGTTTTTGTTTTGTCTTTTTAAATCAAAGAAACTTTTACTATCAGTTTGGAATTTTCAAAATTGGCTTTTGCAGCACATTAGTTTATAGCTAACCAGCTAACGCATAATAGATGTATGTGTTGTTAAAGCGGCCATAGACATAACTGGTTGTGCTTTTATCTATTACTTGTTTTTAAAACACTGTTGCTGGGAAGTCTGATGCGTTTTCCCTCAGGCTGCTGAACACCTCCAGTCTTTCATCGCTGACTGTGACCGCAGAACTGAGCTGGCTAAGAAGAGACTAGCAGAGACACAGGATGAGATCAGTGCTGAAGTGGCTGCAAAGGTAACAAATAACATGCATCATTCTTCTGAGAAAAGTATAATTTCTCATATAATTTATTTTTAAAACTACCTTTATTTGAATCTTTTCTCTTTTCTTTGATTCCTTAAAAAGGCTGAGCGTGTCCATGAGCTGAACGAAGAGATCGGCAAACTTCTGGCCAAGGCAGAGCAGCTGGGCGGTGAAGGGAATGTAGATGAAGCACAACAGTTGCTGGAGAAAGTGGAGAAAACTCGAGGCTTAAAGAAGGATGCAGAGGTCAGCTCATGTTATGTTGGTTTGTTTTAGTTGAAAATGTATTTTACACTTTTTTCCCCAGAAGTCATCAGTAAACTGATGATAGTTTTATTATAACTTGTAGCTTAAATAGTTCAGTTCACAAAGAGTGCAAAAAGTTTGGTAGAAAAATGTATTTTGAGCCTTTGTTTAACTTTATGGATAAGTGCACAAAAGAAAAGAGTGAGTTGCTGTGGTAATGCATTTCTACTCTCTAAAGCAAATATTTTTGCTACTGCAGGATATCTACAGAAACTCTATGCCAGCCTCCAGCTTTCAGCAACAAAAGCTACGGGTGTGTGAGGTGTGCTCAGCCTACTTGGGTCTCCATGACAACGACCGCCGGCTGGCTGACCACTTTGGGGGCAAGCTTCACCTTGGTTTTATTGAAATCCGCGAGAAACTTGAAAAGCTAAGGGTAAGAATCCAGATGATTTAATGATTTGTAGTGTTTGAATAATGTTTGTATCCAATACATTTAGTAAAAACTGCATTTTTGGTTGTAAGTTCTGATTTTGAGCTTCTCCCACTGAAGTCGTTAATGTTTTAAATTCTTTTAATCCAGAAAGCTGTTGTGGAGAAACAAGAAAGAATGCGTATGAGAAGAAGAGAGGAGCGGGACAGAGAAGAGGAGCGGGAGCGACAGTGGGAGGTGGAGCGAGAGAGAGAAAGAGAGCGAGAGAGAGAAAGAGAGCGAGAACGACAACGAGAATGGGACAGAGAACGAGAAAAGGATCGAAGGAGGTAAGAAACTGCTAGCTGCAGCTGATAATGTGCACTCTGAAAAGTATTTCAGTAATAATCTGTGTTCTTTGGTTTCCTTTATTTAATGCTGCAGGTCAAGATCTAGAAGTGGAGATAGATACAGGTATGTTAGATCTTTTATTTAGGGCTGTCAGTTGATTTAAATTTTAATCACAATTCATTTCATATTGTTCAGTTAACTCGCAATTAATCACAATATACTTTAACAAGATATTTTTCAACATTCGTATAAGCATAGCAGACAGATGCACTTCATTTAGACATATGTATATTATTAGTAAAATAATCTTAAACAATTAAAAATTCTGTGTAGAACTTTATACCAAAAACATCTGTACCCCAAAAGGTATTGCTCAAAAAATACGCCAAAAGTACACTTACTCCTATGTAATGTTACTGTGTCTAAACTACCACAGGGAAAATTAGGGCTCATAAAGCATCTCCTTAGTGTGATCAACAAAGGAAAACTTAAAAAAAATAACAATAAATAAAATTCATATGGAAGTGATACAACATTAGAATGTAGTTTTTTAAAGTGCTGTCAGTAATACTTCCTGTGTTTTTGAACAAAAAAATCCTGTATACACTGAGAAAAACTTAACATAGTGTATAAATGTTTTTTATTATCCTGATAAAAATCTTAATTAAAATCAAAATGAATGTAAAACACCTATGAAGTCATAAAATACAAATTCCTTTAAATTTTTATGAAACTTTTTTTTAACTGTCTTTTTTTGCACGTACTGTTCTTGTGTGTGTAAGTCACCTTGTAAACATTATTTGAAAGTGTTTGAATTTTTCTTGGCAGAGGTGTATGAACCCTCAATTTATAGAGAAACTCATATCTGAAACTTTAGTTTTCAAACTGATATCATTAAAAAATATACATCCAGAAATGGGTGATTTTAATCCTGAGGGATAAATGATGCAGGAAAAGGCATTTAAAAAAGGGAAGTAGATTTTTGTTTACTCAAATTTGTAAGAAATGGACACTAATAACAAAGTTATCCCAGATTGAAAGATGTAAGTTAATTGATTGGTCAGATCACAATCTCACATTAACATCAGTAATTTATCTGAGTGGAAATAAGTCTAATGTAAAAGCAGTCACACTTACCTGTTCATTTACCAGCACATAAAATCACATCAAGTCTTGTATGTGCTTTTTTAAAATCTTCAATTAAAATAATCTTTCCAGGGATGGAGGCAGTTCATCCTCCCATCATTCAAGACGTCACTACTCTTCTCGCTCCAGAGAAGATGGCTCAGATCGGGATCGGGAGCGAGAGAGGAAACATCGGCACAAGGACCGACATCGCTCACGCTCCCACTCCCACAGACACAAAAAGAAGAGGTGTGGAGATCACTCATTAGTGATGCTTCTATTATGATTCATTAGGGTGGTGGTGTTTGTTTTCTGCTCCACCTCAAATAAAGTCATCACCAGTTTAGATCTTATGAAACTATGTAATTACACCTAAAAAAAACATTCTCATCCAACATATATTTTGTTTGAACCTCCTTTTAGTTTGCTTTTTTAAGAATTGCAGTTCTATGATGGCTGGACAAAATTGTCAAATATTTGGTATCGCTGCTGAAAAAGACAGACATTACAATCGGTCATAATAATACATTTACTAAGTTAGGAAGAGGCCAGCGATTAGGATCAACTATAAGTGTCATCATTTTACTGTGTTGCCCAAAAGCTCAATGAGAAAAGTAAAGGTGGAACTGCACGTAGTGCAAGAGTTAGTTCTAAGCTTTTCCCTCCCCCAAAAGTCAAAGTACTACTTCAAGAAAAACGTTGAAAGTAATTTATTACAAGGACAGCCAAAGGAAATAAATACTGCTGTACTCCTGAGCCCAACTGTACTTTTATTGTAAACTTTTAAAATTTTGTTAAACACAAGGTGCAGTCTCTTGGCTGCTTCTGCACCAACGTCCATAGTGGTACTTAAAGAACTTCCTCAAGTCCTTCAAGAGTCTAAACATACACATGTACCTGAAAACATCTGAAGCTTTTAAAAAAAGTTTTACTGGAGAACAACAAATAGTACAAATAAATGCTTTTATTGTGATGTATTGAAGGAAGCTATTTGTGTTTGCTGCTGTAAGTGGCCAAAGTGTTCAACAAAATGTCTTATTTATAGTTTTACTTTATAAAGACCCACCCAGAACCCTCAGTTCCAATAATCAAAAACATGACATGTGGTCAGGTTCTGGAGCATAATGGGGGTCACTTCCTCAGGCTGTTCTTTAGTCTATTTAATATTTTTTCAGGAAATATATCAACTTTTTGTTGCCATTTCAACTTAAATCACAACACTTCTCATTTGTTTATCTTCTCAGTCATTATATGCCATCATTCTTGCATCTTGATATATTTTGCCAACACTCACA
Source organism: Callopanchax toddi (assembly GCA_006937965.1). Classification (NCBI taxonomy): domain Eukaryota; kingdom Metazoa; phylum Chordata; class Actinopteri; order Cyprinodontiformes; family Nothobranchiidae; genus Callopanchax; species Callopanchax toddi. The sequence continues at coordinate 438,724 of SSNR01000094.1, forward strand.
GACACAAGCAAAACTATTATTGCCCACCAGTGGACAGTAGGGTGAAAACAGCCTTTAATGTTCATTTTGAACATGTAAACAAAGTTTAAAGCACCTGAAAATAACTGCACTTTTCTAAATGAGCAAATTAATCCTTGCTCTCTGTTACCATATCAAAATACAACTCAACACCTTAAGTTTTTGAAGTTTTAGGAGCATTTTTGTGGTTTCATCACTGACTGATTGTTTTTCATCAGATCCTCCAGAGACGGCTCATCTCACACTCGTGACAGAGAGCGCTCACTTTCCCAGGAGAGACCTAGGGAGCGTCCTGAGGAGGGATGGCGTGATGGAAAGGTGGAGTGTGGAGACTGGGAGGACAGGGAGCGCTCCGTTTCTCCAAACGTGAACAGGAGCAAGGAGCGGGAGAGATCCCTGTCGTATGAGCGGGACAGACGCTCCAGCTCTGAGGAGCGAGAGTCTGGGGAGATATAAACTGTTACCAGTTTGGCTTTGATACGTTTGATTAGTAAAAAGGAGCATGAAAAGACGAGTGTGCTGGTGCGAGTGCATTTGTTTGTCAACTCTGTATGCATGTTCAATCCAGGACATGCACATATGGACAGTGGGAAACCATGAAATTCAAAACCAACTTAAGATGGTGTGAGACGAGTTACTGGAGAGCTGTACAGTCATTTTGCTTTTCCATCTTAACCCAACTTGGAATTATTTAGGGAAGAGAGTCACCAGTTGGCAGCGCAAATTTAATTCTGCTTTTATTTTTGTCACATGAAGTGCTATTTTTTTATCGTTTGGATGTTTGATGTTAATACTGTTATTTCTTTTTTTTATTACAGCAGTTTTAGTCACTGGTACAGCTTTTGTGATGTTAAACTCAAGCTGTAACCAGCAGAAGGTTCTTCTAGTTTTTGTTTTGTTTGCCGTCTTTGAGTCAAAACAGTCTTATATGAGAAATCGGATGCACACCATTTAAGTTGCAGAAATGACCAGGATCTTTAAGAAAATGCTCTATTCTGAATCTGAATATTTTCCCTCATATCAGGAAAGATAAGTGCATATTTACACACTCATGCTGATACTGTGATGCAGACTGGATTTACCTGGGAAGTGCTTGAAGAGGGAGGGGTCTATAATTTGCGTTGCCACCTCAAAGTGAATAAAATGTTTTTCTCTTTAAATAAGGCTGGTGCAGATTTTTTTAAATTCTTACATCTGGAATAAAGTGATGCCACAACCACATAACGGCTGTTACAGCTCTATATAGGAATGGAGTTGCTGTACTGTGCAAAATCTGATGCTAAAAGTGGTGACATCTATGAGGGTCTAAAAGTTTCCAATGGCCTCATAAACACAAGGAAGAGTAATTAATTTAGTTCTATATTCTAGAGCAACCTTTACCCATGTCTATATTTTTAACAAAATAGGGTTGTGAATTTCTTAAAGATGTGACAAACTAGTTATACCCTTCAAAACCCTTATAGTCTGAGTAAAACAGTATATTTAGGAATGCTTAGTAAAGAATATACGTAAATGTTTTAGTCATTTTCTATATTAAAAACGTTCAAGGTTCTTACAGGTGCTTACAATCTTTGAAAATGCTTAAATTTTACATGGTATTTTCAAGGTATTGAAAGTACTTGAAAACTAGAGATGTGCTATATATCCACTGGTGGTTAGAATCAACCAATATTCAGATTCATGATGTGTTTAATCAGTGATCTGCTGGTTAGAAATATAAAAATCTGATTTTTGTTTGTTTGTGAACTCACCATCGCCATGTTCTAATTCACACAGAGATCTCAAGGTGAAGGTTTTACTTCCAATATTATATTTTTAACATAATTGGGATTAAAAAATAAAACCATACTGTCTGAGATTCATCAGATTTATATAAAATATGTATCTGCAGGTCACAACTGAACACAAATCTTTGAAAGTAAGTGTGAGTGTAAGAACGTTTTAAAAATGTTTTATATAATACACTCACATATGTAGATATAGTATTTTTAATGCATTACTGGTAAAGCGTAAATCGCAATACACCGGGTGACCACTAGGTGGTAGACTTCAGTTTTGTATGCGTGATGACATCAGAGGGACGTTCGAAAAAGAAGCGCCAGTTGAAGTAATGAGATGCTGCTACTCCGGGCAAGTTTGTTTTGTTAAATTTTGGAAGCTGCTGAGGCCATTTCAGGACTTTTCCAGCGAGTATGGCGCTGCTGAAGCCGTTTAGTAAACTCCCCAGTCTGAACACGGCTAATATATTGGTGAGTTAGTTTTTTGTCCTTTTGAACTGTTGCTTTGAAACGCTAATTTCATTATCAACTTTAGCTACAATGTAGCTTTGTTTCGAGTTAGATTCAGGGTGGTTTACCAAAAGCATTCTCCAAGCGCTGTATCTGCTGTCAAACTATTTGCGTTTCTACACAGCATTTATGACTTGCGTCATAGTGACTTCATGGTGCATTCAAGTACAACAAAACTCATTTATCCACCCGGAAATAGCTGCGTCTCTAAATGTAAACACAAGAGGAATGAAGAGAAAACAAAAGAGTTTGTTGATTAATCCTGCTGGTAGTCAGATTTAACATTGATTAGTAAAATTAAACAACAACAAAATTTCTGAAATCTAAATTAAAACAAGTTACGTCTATGTACAATTATGCATTCATCATTAAATATAGATTTGTTTAATATCTCTACTTTGTCTTCGGTTTAGTAGAAAAGAAAGGCCCGAGTGGGAAATAGACACATTTGTTGAGTTAAAGTAATTGACATTGGTCAGAAAATAATTACCAATATTTTTGGAGAAGAGTTAAAATGTTTGTTTTTCTGTGAACACAATTCTACAGTGTAACAACTGAAGGTATATCTTATGACTGTTACATATCCATCTTAAAATAACCTCTGCACGTAAAATAAATGTAAAATAGTATGCCTCTTTTCATTAAAGTATTTCATAGAAAAGACTAGACAGTGGTGTCCAGCCCAGTACGCAAAGGCAGATAGCTGGATGACAATGAGTTCATAAATTCCAAGAGGGAAATTGATTGTCACAGTTGCAGCAAACCTATCGTAACAAAAAATTCTACCTGTTGTTTTACTTGAACATTCTGCTTTTTATTTGCTACCTGTTTTATGCTGCTAGAAAGCAGAATATGGTTTGATTGATTGATTTTGAACATGCAAATCTATTTTTTTATGGTTCAAAGAATGGTCAAGAGATGAGATAGAGCAGTGACTGTGTTTTTCTTGCAGCTGGTGGAGAATCAGGAGGAGTTTCAGCAGAGTTTAGCAGATGCTCTGGTGAAGGAGATGGACGTTACTGTGAATGTGTGAGTAGTGCTCCCCTCATCCTGTCCTGTCTCATCCAGCTGTATATCGCAAGAGAAGCTCACAACGTGCAAAACTTGAAGTTGTATGTTTCTATTTTTCAGTTATTTTAAGTTACAAGACAGGAAAAATGAGGAAATGTTCTTTATGTAAATGCTAAGTTCCTATTAAAATTGGTATTTGTCGGTGTTGACATTGAATAAACAAAATACGTACTGTCATATAGTTTGTCTAACTTCTGTAAGATTTCAAGCACAGCACTCATCCTTTGTTGTTGTCAGGAGACTGGCTAAGAGTTTACCTCTTCCCATGGATGAGAGTCGCCCCAGGATCGATCTGGTGGTGTTCATCATCAGTCTGACCTCAGAGCTCAGGTAACTCTTTACATCCATCTTCTAACCTCCTGGCTGTCTGAAGACACGGGTAAATCATACAATCCTGTAGTTTTAGCTTACCTAGTAACACTTTTTGAATTCTAATTTGCCTTACCTTAGACAAGTGTTACATTTACAGATGACCTGCTTACCAGAATTATGTGGAATCATTTTTTATGTGCAGGCTTAACCAATTTGTAACACTTGCAGACATTTATTTTGTTATTAATAAAGATTTTCTCACTCTATAGCCAATTCCCCCAAAATTAGCCTGGCATGCTTCTGTCAGCGTGCATATTTTAATTGCATGTCATTTGTGCAAACTATATACGTTAAAACAATTAACCCTGTCATGTATGCTTCTTGTTTTGTGATAGTTTCCAGTCTGCAGAAGCTTCTCTGAAATATTTGGATCCTGGATATTTCCTGGGAAAAGTCTGTTTCATGGTTACAAATGGTATGACTTTGTGTTTAGAACTTTTTTCAGTTAGTATTTTTCTACCATATACTGTATCGCAAAAAGGAGAAAACCTAAAATAAAGTGAATTACATAAACTTTTTCCCCCAAACCCACTGTTATAAAGTGTACTGCTCCTCATAATGTTTCTGTAACTTACCTAGTCATACTCTAGAGGTCTCTGTGGCTTTCTGATTGGTTTTTGCTTGTGTCTCCTGCAGCTCGTAATGCCTCCGCCCCCACAGAGCGCCTGGATGCTGTCAGGAAGCTGGCCGCCTCCCTCCACTGCCCTCTGTTGTTTGCAGAGGATCAGGTTTGTGACAGAAGCGTTCAAGATTTTTTATTTATATTTTAAATCTATCTTCATGGAGAGATTTTTGGTAACATTGGACCAGGATGTCTGATGGGACAATGATGGTCTGCTCATGCTGGTTGTCCTGTAAAAAATACTTACAAGCAAAACATCCTCTAAATGGAATGCAACCCTTATGAGAGGGGTATTTTTGCCATTTCAAAGAGTTTTTATTGTTTATTATAACAACATTAGTGACAATTATATCATCAAAACACCAAAGTTTAAATAACAAACCTCTGGGATATTTCTGTTTGGTTAAAATCAGTCCTTCCTTTTGTTTTTCCCCTCCAGACTCCAGAAGGTGTGATCGGTGCAGCAGACAGGCTGCTGACCATTCTTAAAGTGGCGGCCGGCCTTGTTCCCATCACTACTGCCCTGTACCTGTCCAACCTGACTAGATGCACATTGCCATCAGACATCGACCAGCCAAGCTTTGATTAGATGCCTTAAATTACACATTTAATGTAATCTCTTCCCTGGAATTTTCTGTTCTATTTATTTGTATCATCGCAAATTAAATCTGAGCTTGTCCTTTCCTTCAGTTCAGAATCCATAGTTTATGTTGGCATCCATTGTGTGGTTGTGCAGTTGGTAGCACTGTTGTCTCACAACAAAAAGTTGCAGGTTCTATTCCCGGTCTGCTGCCTTTCTGTGTGAAGTTTGCGTCTTCCCACACAGATGACAACATGCCTGATAGGTTTATAATTGTAAGTCACTTTGGATAAAAGCATGTTCATAGTATACAGTATACAGCATTGAGGGGGGTGTATTTTCAGATACTTAAAGGCATACTTTGCAACTTTTCTATATTTTTAAATCGTTTCCTTGAGCCAGTCTGTGCTAATATGACCCTTTACACTGGGTTAATGAAACTCAGCCCCATCTGCTGCTTAGATCCAGAATACCACGATTGCAACATCTCACTCTCCGGTCTGGTGCCCCATAAGTCTTACAAAGCCATGTATCTCATGAGAGTTAGGCTACACCAAAGTGGCTAGCTGTTATGCTAGCGCCGGAGTGTTTTTAGCTCATGATTCCTGCTTTTTTTAAAAAAAAATCTTTCCCTGCTTGAACACAGCTGATTTCTTTGAAGGAGTAAATAACCGCTCCAGTAGAAAGCAGTGAAGGCTGAGGAGACATTTCAACAGTTAGATTTAGGGGTTTCTGAGCAGAAACGATGGCGCTAATGTTTTTACGGCAGTGACTTAAAGCGGACACCAGGGGGAGCCAAAACAAGCTAAACTGCATAGTATGTCTTTAAAGGGAGTTGGGTCATTCTGAAGTGGCGTTCTATCAATTATTTATCTACAGTAAGGATCAGACCCACTAGTGACATCACTCAAAGTGGGTGGAGTCTCTAGAAACAGGAAGCAGTCCTCTGACCAGAGCAACCGTGAGATCAGAAGAGTTGAATGGTTTGGTGACGCATACTTCTTGTGTGTTTAAAACAAATCTTGTTAATCAAATTCATACTGATGATGCAATGTTACCTGTAAGTAAACCTGAGACTGCTTAGCTTATGGTGTTTCTGCTGCTGTAGCAGCAACTTACAGCAGCTAGTAATTCAGATGTTTGGTTGAAACTAGCCAAATAAGGTTTACAAGCAGGTTATATAGCATTCAAATGCATCAGTTTGGCTTTTTGAATAAAAGTTGTTTTAAATACCTGAGAATTAACTGCTATTGGCTGCAGTGTCTCTCCAAGCCATGAGTTTTTCTCCAGTCAGAGGACTACTAGAGGATGTCACTGGTGGTTATGGTCCTTACTATAGATAAATAGAATGCCATTTTAAAATGACCTAAATATGCCTTTTAAGAACATCTGATCAGGGCTCATATAACTCAACCTGTCCACAAACAACCTTAAACTAGAGAGACGTTGAAAAGCAGCAGAGGTTAAATCCTGAGTTCAGGGGACAGTCGGGGAGACGGGGTGGACAAATGTGTCAAACAGTCTGAATACTGTGCCTGGTGTCACGTCTGCACACACACACACACTAATAATAGTTTTTATTTTGGCAGCTGTCCATCTATTTAAACAGATGACTTCAGACAACAGCAGGTCAGTGGGACTGAAGAGTTCCAGCTCTTAACACTGATAACTCAGATTTTTTATTTTTGGCACCTCAAAACGTTTTTTCAAACATTACCCAGAGTACCAGAATTAGACTGCACATCATCTGTTCTTTACCCTGTCCTTATGTGAATACAACCACAGCTTTTAAATGATAGACTGCACTTTTTCCATTCAACTGTATTCAATCCACTGAAAAGTGATATTTAAATCCAATCAAAGGTAAATGTGAACCATCGTACACATTCGTTCACATTTACAAAAATGACAATGAAAAGTTTTATTTTTGGCATCTTTTCTTTATTTCTTAGATGCTTTTATCCAGAGCGACTTACATTATTATCAACCTATCAGGCATGTTGTGGTATTTAGGGGAAGCCGGAGGAAACTCACACAGGGAGAACATGCTAACTCTACGCAGAAAGGCCACAGCCAGGATGTGAAACTGCACCATTATTGCTGCGAGTACCATCTGCGCCACCATGCAGCATTATACTGTTTATATTATTGTATTTAAAGGTGTGGTTTACTCGTTTTTTTTAACGATATGCACAACCCTCGCTTCTGATTGGCCTTTGGTATTTGATCCTGAATCCGAGGCGAAATAACCTGGTTAAGCCAGACTATAAATGTGGATATGTGGAAAGTCTAGTTTACTATGCTATCCAGCCATCTTTAGCCTGTGCATTATCCAGGCCTGTCTATGGGGCGGGGCCAGACCATGTATGTAAATTCACACTGTGACGTAGATCTGCGAGGTTTTTCAAATCCTAGCGTTTCAGCCTGAAAAAAACTGTCAGAAGCCAAAACTGGAGAAATATGTAGAAGACTGTTTTCATGTTCAGCCTGCATGAAAGGCTCAGGGTGACTTATTATAATCCAAAAAACCTGAAAAAAATGTTTTTGAGTAAACCACACCTCTATATGAGGTCTACCAGGCAGTCAACCTGCTTGTTAAGGATTAAATAAAGTTTACATTTTGCAAGATTAGGTTATTTTTATGAGCTGTATCACATCTCATTAATAGTTATCAACAAATGTATATTTTGATGATTTTTAATTTGCTCACTTCTTGTAACATTTTCATTGATATTGTGCTATTTCTGTATGTTAATACTGATATCAATGCAAATGTATACATTTGTATTACTCCTTCTTGAGCCACCACCGTACCACAAGGATTGTGTTCTGTAATGATCTTAGGAGCTTTACGTCTGGAGCATGTTGCCCCAGATTCCATGGCAGATTGGTTTTAGGTGGAGGGTTTAAAAGGCATTTCATGAAGAAAATCCCAAAGTGACTGGGAGAATTGCTCCCTGAAGTTGGGGCTTGTGTACGTGTGCCTGATGGGTGGGCTTTGTGGCCCAGTCCAAACCAGTTAAGCTGACTTGTCCACCTGTGAATTCACCACATGCAGGAGGAGCATGAAGGGCCCAGTGTATGGATCAGGTAGCAGGTTTGTCAATTCAACCAGCAACAATGAAAACTGGCAACTATGAGCCAGGGAATGTCACCTCTCTGGCAGGAAAGGAGCTTGTGGAAGAGGCTGAGTGATACCAGCTAGATCATTTTCACCATGGCGGCTCTGGAACCCTTGAGAGGGTCTGGACTCTCTGGAGTTTCCAAGGCCAGGCTTGGCCTTATAGACAGGGTGAGGAGCGTAGACATCTGGGAGGGACTCAGAAGAAATGCTGCTCCTCCTCATCAAGAGGAGCCAGCTGAGGTGGTTTGGGCATCTAGTAAGGAAAGACACCCCCTGCTGCAGTGGCAGACCCCCAGGGTCATCCGAGGACACGATGGAGGGATTATAGGCTGTCTGGGGAGGGTCTTGTGTAGGAGGAGCAGATTTTAGAAATGTAACAAAATAATAATAAAAAAGAAATAAAATAACCGAATTAATGAATATATAAATAATAAATATACTTAAAAAAAGTTAATAAAAGTTGCTGGGGAACAGACTGGACTTTACCCAGATGAGCATGATGACAAGTAGCAAGTTAGGGTTACACTGATATGGAGTCTCTGTTCAACTTCAAGAGGATTTATACATCTTTAGTTTTCATAATTAAGTGAAAACATCTGAGAAACCACAGTAAAATGATTTGGACTGCTTTTAAAAAGTATTAAAATCTGTATCAGATCATGAAATAACATCAACCTGTACACCAGGCATGTCCAAAGTGCGGCCCGAGGGTGAATTTGTGGCCCTCAGAGTGATTTTTGTGTGGCCTTCAGCTGCATTAAAAAAATTATATAATTTAGTTTTCCTGCAGGATTTTGATGCAGAGAGATGCTTTATGACATGTTTTTTAGATTTTTACTAACATGAGACCCAACAAAAAATAAATCCAAGTAAATTTAAATCTTTTTAAATGCAAAATTTTCCATTCAATCAAAAAATATTCCCCCCCAAAAAATTGAGACAATTCAAGAGATATTGAGATTTCCGACTTTATTTCCTGGTAAAAAGAACCACAAATCCTCACTGACTTTTACCAAAACGCAGACTTGTGACCTGACTAAACCCAGCAACAGGATTGAAGAGAGACCCAGATCCTGGTCTTGTTGCTGAGGATGGAACAAAATGTAGTTTCTAGAAACCTAAAAACAGTCGACCAATCAGATCCAGTGAATCTGACGCTTTTTATTATTGATTCGATCCCTGTGTCGTAATAACAAAGACCGTTCATTAAAATGTTGCATTCATAATGAATTTTTGAGCAGAACAAAATATTTTTTGCTTGTTTCTTTTAAGAAATATTCTAATTTTTGTGGCCCTCGAGGACTTGACACTTGGTGATTCTGGCCCTCATGTTGAAAAGTTTGGACACCCCTGCTGTACACACACCCTGTATATGTTTTCATGATAAATCCACACAAAGCAGCATTGTTGTCTCCTTGTTCTTTTCACAAACAGCTTGCACCGTTTCTGAATGTCCAGATTTAAAGGACGCTGATAGAGCCTGAGTTTTCCCAGGACACGTCTTATCAGCAGCAGTAGGAAGAAGCTTTGTTGACTCTGGCTGACTCTGTTTTCGTGCATCTCTTTAGGGATCTGTGTTGAGCTGCTGAAACAGTTGACCTGTTTTAATCAGAAATAGAAATAACACAGACGTCAGTTTTGAATTTGTCAGCAAACTGAACTGTTTCCGTTACATTAAACTGTGATTTATGCACACAAGCGAAGCGAGCATGTGAGTTTAATGTTTAACAAGTTTAATGTTTAAAGATTTCTGTGAAGGAGATTAAATAAACCTCTCTGCTCAGCTGAGCAAAACCTATCTGACTATTGTTAAAATAATTCTTTGTTTAATGGATAATCATTCGCTTTCGGTGTCCTGTTAGACCTTTTTTCTACTTATTTGCGTCTGCAACCTTAACATTAGTCTCAGTGCTAATATCCTAATGGACATTTAGCTTTTGAAAACCAAATGGAGCCTAGAGGCTGCTGAATTACTACAAGCACATGGTGTATCCTTTACAAAAGTTATTTTTACACTCGTGATGTCTAAAACAGGTGTGTTGCTGCATGGTGTCCTCCACGGGTCCACGATGTTCCACCGAGTTGCTCCGCTGTAGACCTGCATCGAAGGATGAATAGTTCATAAACTGGATGGGTGGGGTCTGACATCCCCCTATGACATCATGTTTTGTGTTGTTGTTCTGCATCTGCTGTTGTAAATGTCCTCTAGAGAAGGGAGGCTACTGTTGTTGAGGAGATCTAATCACTTTTTGGCAGCTCCTTCAATTCCCATCATACCAGAACACTGTCTACCACACAGCAACTGAGACCGGTGCTTTTAACTTCCTCGTAAAATAAAAGAGCTGTTGGTGAGCTTTATGTTGGTTGTGTTTGTGACCCATGTAAGGTCAGAGGTCATGTACAGGGCCACGTATTATGCAGATTTCTGTTGATCCATGGCTTTTCCCTCTAATGATGAGTGTTGGGGATCTTTCTTGTCTTTCCCTCATGTTATTTACACCAATGGAGCCTTCAAGTAGTGAAGTACAAATACTTCACTACCTTACTCAAGTAGCAATTTTGGTTATTTATACTTCACTGGAGTAATTTTTTTTCAGACCACTTTTTACTTCTACTCAGTACATTTTCACACAAATATCAGTACTTTCTACCCACTACTTGTTCAAAATAGCCTCATTACTACTACTATTTTATCTCGGCTTGGTTTTATTCCGGGTTCTCATCGCGCAAAAACAAAAGCTTGATTGTGATTGGATGAGACCTACCATTCCGACACCCTATTGGTTGTCGTACCTGCACGTGACACATTTTATTTTGCTTTTAACTTTAAAACAACAAAAGCTCCAATTTAAAACTGTCTGCCTCAAGAGGCTGTTTAAAATTTAGTTACAAACCTACAACCCTGTTATCCCAAGCAGTTAAAGACAAGCAGAACATTTGAGAACAGAAAAGTACAAAAATACTAGCTCGGGTATTGTCTAAAATATGAATTTACTCTAAAACCACAGGGCGAGGCTCATTACTGATAAAAAAAAATAGATAAACGTTACAGTCACTGACAACTATGTTAAGAAAATAAAGGCTGTCATTTCTATTTGGCACGAAACAGGATGTTTCTGATGCAAAAATGCTCTATAGAGATCACACACACATATGAAGGGCCACCAGGTACATTATTCTAAATGATCTCTCATACATGTGCAAACGTCTCATACACACATGTAAAAACCAAAGAGGTTTTTATATCATGTGTTTAAAAGAGGTTTTTCAACGTGTGCGTATGTCCAGTTTTCACATAAAACAGAGGGATTTTCACTTGAAACAGGAGGAAGAAATTGGGGTTGGTGTTTTAAACATGCATTTTACAATACCGTCCAATAGCGGGTTTTTAAAAGCCTGAAGGATCTTCCCCCAGCATACCTGAACTGCTTCCACCTTATGTTCCTCCACTGTCCCTAAAGTCAGCTGATCAGCGGACTTTAGTTGTCCCTAGAAGAAGACTGAAGCTCAGAAGTTACGTGCCTTAGCAGTAGTGGCTCCTAGCCTCAGTCACTAAGTTTATTACAAGAAGACAAATGACATTTAACTTGTCTCCCACACTTATTAAGATTACATGACTAGATAAACTGTTATATATTCTGGGGAAGGCTATATTCCACCAAATCAAAGCAAACATTGTCTTTATCCAATATTAAACGATTGTTTGTTTACGATGAAACCAAGGTTTTCACATTGCTTACTGAATCATGTGATGTTGCTGGAAACATTCCACAGACTTTATAATGATGGTGATGAAGATAAGCTGACGCTGTTGGGCTGTTTTTTGTGTGTCGCACTAGCGTTGGGCCAAAAACTTACTGGTTGGATCGGATCATGGATTTCAGTCATAGATTGGATCATTTTTCGGATCAGCAGAAAGAAAAATAAAAGACAAAAAACTTTGATGCCTATTCATTTTGTAGAACACTGTGCAACATTTTTCTGCTCAATGCTCATTAATTTAACTCAAGATGTCGATACAATGTTTAAATAAAATGTTTAATCATATAAAAACAAATTCAATGGTGAAAAGTCTTCTATGCACCTCTGGGTCAGACAGAGCCGCTCACTGCCGGCAGCTGCAGCAGGTGAGGAGGTGTGACGATCAAGGTGTTCTGATCGCTCCTGACTGAACACCGTCAGTATTAATGTTGATTAGCTCGTTTAAAAGTCCAAAACAACACGTTATCTTAGACAGAAGTCTGGTTTCTCCATCAGAGCGGAGATCAGCTGACATGGAGGATCAGCCGCTCAGCAGAGAATTGATCAGAAATCGATCAGTGATCCTTTCTTCTGGTTAACTTAAATGACTGATTCTGACAGAGAGAACTTGATATGTGATGACAAAATGAACGCCTTTCTCAGAGGGGAATTATTTATCAGCAGATTCAGAGCGCGAGCTGTTGGGTCGGGGAGGATTTAGCAAAAGCACGAGCGCTGCTGGATTCGTGAACCGTGTCCCGATCCATAGAGGGCGATCCGTATGGATCACGGATCTATTGTGACCCGTTGTACCCCTCCTGGGCATGTGTGAGTTGCGTGTGTGGGTTGGATGTACTGTGATTGTGTGTGTGTTAAAGCGCACATCAAAGGAGCTGTGCGTAAGGTCGCGGTGCCACGTGCATTAGAGATGCTGTGAGTGTATGTGCGTTGGAGGTCCTGCCTGTGTGTCCACTAGCTTCAGAGGTCATGTGAGCACTCATTTGCTGAGCTGCAACAGGATGTGAAGCTCGTCAGATCGAGGGGTCTCCCATCAGGACCGCGGAAGCGCTGGTTCGCAAAGGCGCAAACTTGCCCAGCAGCTTTCCTCTTCTGCTTGATGGTTATCACAGCTAAATCAGTAAAGCAGCAGAATAACTCAAGGAACCAGCATGACTTTGAACAAAAAATGTTTGGAACGTGACAAAACTAGGAACAAACACACTAGAGTGTTTAGTGAGTTCAAATTACCTTGAGGAAAATAGCTACTGGAGTCCCATAAAGGGGTTGCTCTCATCTTCCTGCTGAAGTTCCACCTCATCCTGTCACACAAAGAGACATAAGGATAAAACACACATTTTTGTGTTAAAACTAAAACATGTGGCCTAAAGTAATTTGATCATTAAAGTAAAAAAATACAACTCAGATGCATCCATGGCAGTTACTAGTTAAAGTTACTAAAAGGCTATTATTAAATACCCTTTAACATTATGTAAACTTTTGCTGCTTGTCTTGGTCAGGACACACTTGTAAAGGATTTTTAACCTGAAGGATAATTCCTGCCTAAATAAAAGTCAAATACATTTTTAAAAGGACAAATTAAATAATAAATCCAAATGTTTTATTTGTTTGTAATAAAAATAAAAAAAAAACACCTCACAGATAATCAGTCCCAAGGGAAAATGCTCAGGATTTACTTTGCCTTTTTGAAAATTGAGTTAAAATACAAACATTCTTGATGTTAAACTGCTTTAAAAAAACTCAACGGATCTGTGAAACCCCACAGGAGCGCTGTGACACTGGCATCCATGTAATTCATTCTTAAAAAGACTCCTGCACACATGCAGCACTTACTCAACAGGAACATGTGAGATTTGCTTAAAGCCGTGTGCTTACACTCCCATACTGCATGTACAAACCCATCATTAAAACAAATACTGATTCAAGTTCTCGTTACCTTAAAGTTACAGAAAAATCCTGATTTAAAGTCCAACCAGACTTTGAAATGCCTTCAGGCTTCATGAGTTTTCTCTGCTCAAAATCAGGTCTATAAATGAATCAGAAGACATGATTTCTGAAAGATCAAATAGATGATGATAAACTAATTAGTCTATAAATAATGGATGCAGTCATGTTCAGAGCTCTGCCACTCAAGGATCCAGAGGTGAGGTGGGGGTCAGAGTGAAGGAGGGGTCACTGAGGGTGTTCAAGCAGTCACATGGGACAAAGTCATGTGGGGGACATAACTTCTATCAACATTGTCCTCTAGCTCCCTTCTATACATAGACTCATTGTTGGAGATCAGATAGAGATAAAACACACTTGTTGCTTTCATGTCTACGGATCAAACCAGTGTCATGTCAGTGTCCTGCTGGGTCGGTGGCTCCTTCTGGAAATGAGATCTTCCCGCTCCTGTTATTGTGTCTCGTTTCTCCATTGTCCTGCAGAACAGCAGCAAGCCTGATTGTCCTTAACTCAGTCGTCAGCTGCTCAAACTTTAGAGGTGTGTCCACTCAGAGGAACTGTGCCTCGTGTCACGTCTGCATGTGTGCACCAACACACACACACACACTATTTAAAGGTTATCACGATGGCAATTTTCCATCGAGCGAGTTAACCAAACATTGTTTTGGCATCAAGTGAGGACCTGGAAGGACAACAGGAAGTCAGCGGGGTAGAGGAATGTCCATGATAATGCTGATATCTTTGCTTCTTCTTCACACACATCCATGTTCTTATGGAGAAAAACACTCAGATGATCATGTAAAAAAAAGTTTTAGTGAAAACTGAATTTTATTTATTGCGTTTCCTCCTCATGACCTGAAATTATCCATAAAATCCAAAGTGTCAAGCTACAGTTCATCCTTTGTTCAAAGCTCCTTTATGTTTTATTTCCTATGAGGTTTAGACTTTCTTTATGAGCATTCACATACTCACCCTGGAAGTGATTTAATCCGTGCACTTTATGTGCTTTTTTGTGTTTTTTTCTGTGAGATTGACAAAAGAAAGGAAACATAATCATGGGAAAAAGAGAGTCCAGCCTCCGTTTCCTTTTCATGGCATAATAAAAATGATACAGTTTTTATAAGGTACAAATATTATTCACATCTGTCCTCAGGTGTACAAGGACACACAACAGGTTCCACCATGTCATTATTCATCAAACAAAAACCAGCCCAAAGTGGGAAAAGCTGTGTGTGAAAATCTTGTTTCCTCCCAAAAAAAAATTCAGAGGTAAAATATGAAGAGCTGCAGATCAAATGTATTGATCAACCATCAGCTCCTCTATTAAAGCAGGAGTTGAGTCAGTTTGCTGATCTGGAGCATACAGGTGCGTGTTAACACAACGCCCAGGAGAAATCAGAGACCTAGGAGAATCTAGGAAGGGTTCAAAGGTCATTTCCATACAATTAGGAATCGTCGTTCTGAGTGGAAAACATTTGAAATGGCTGACAGGAGTGGACGTCCTGGAACAAGGTCAAACTGTGAAATGCTCAGATGAGCTCCTAGAGGTCCACCTCAGACTCTACAGGTCCCAGTCAGTGGCTCAAAGGTTAAACAAAGTTCGTAACCGATCAAGTTGAACTTGTTTTGAAGTGTTGCAGAAAGAGAAACTCCTCTCTCTCTAAAAAATTATGGCAGCAACTTTGTGAAAGTATGACATCAACTCAAGTTTGTGAAACTGCAGTGGAATAAACCTCAAGTCTTCTGGAGCAATGCCCTTTGGACAGATTAGACCCAAGTAGAGATGTTTACCCATAATGCACTGTGCCATGGCATGTTTGGAGAAAGTCAAACATCTCAGAGCAGCTGTCAGCGCGGTGGTGGAGGGCTGATGGTTTGGGCTCCTTGAGTCCACCATGAACTCCTCTGGAGATCAGAGTCTTCTAGAGTCTAATGTGAGTCCAGCTGTCTGACAGCTGATTGGACCAAACTGGGTCATAAAACAGAACATTGATCCAATAGAGAAACAAGATTCTACAACAGCAGAGTCCAGACTCAACCTGACTGAGACGTAGTGAGTGTATAACCACTACTTCATGAGTGTTTTCAGTTGCATATAAATATTTTTATTGCATACCAATTTCATGCACTTTATTTTTGTTGTTATGCATTATAACAAACATCATTTATAGTTGTAATCAATATTTTTTTTAACCATAAACATACGACGTTTTGTCGTGAAGAAGATTACAAATTGTTTGATTGCCTTAGAATTTTATTTTTAAAACTATAAGCCAAGTATTAGTTTAAGGCAGGGATGTCCAAACTTTTCAACACGAGGGCCGAAATCACCAAGTGTAAAGTTCGTGAGGACCCAAATATTTTTTAAATAAAAAGAAATGGCAAAATATGATTTTATTTATTTGTTCTGCTCCCAAATTCTTTATGAATGCACAATTTTAATGAGCAGAATCTTTGTAAATACAAGACGTACAGGGATTGCATATGTTTGACTCAATAATAAAGAGCATTAAAGTCACTGGATCTGATTGGTCGACTGTTTTTAGTTAAAAACTTCGATCATGTTTTATGAACAGAACTCACAAGCCTGCTTTTTAGTAAATGTCAGGGAAGGTGTTGGTTCTTTTTACCAGAAATTTTAATTATCTTGAAAAACCTGATTAATAAAAATCAAAAAGTTTGATCAGATAGTAAATTTTGTATTTTTAAAATATTCAAATTTACCAGTATTTTTGTTTGTTGGGTGTCTTAGTGCAAATCTAAAAAATAAATAAATAAAAAATAAAAAAATACCAGAAAGCATATCTCTGCATCAACATCCTGCAGGAGGACTAAATGATATAATTCTTAAAATTCAGTTGAGGGCCACAAAATCCCTCTGAGGGCCACAAGTGGTCCCCAGGCTGCACTTTGGCACAAGGGGTGCATGTTTCCCACCTCCGTCCACACCAGAGGAGTTATACTAACACCTTACAGCGTAGCAGGATGAGTTGGCACTCGCAGTACGTTTTATAAAAACACACAAACTGACCACATCTCTCTACTCTCCATGTTTGTGTTTCCTGTTCTTGCTGCCGTTAACTTAGTTTCCTCTATTTTAGGACAGACGACTGTCCCAGTCCCTTTCCTGTCCTCTCAGGCCCCAGTCAGCTGAGACAGGAGGCTCCGCCCCCTCTGCTGAAGGCTCCTTCCAGCTGTCCTCCTCCTCAACATGTGCTGCTCAGAATGACTGAAGCTGAAGACTTACTGAGAGTTTCATTTAGTAGATTCACTGAGTGTGATTTGTGCAACATTTATCAAAACTAAACCAAGAGAACAAAGTCATGAGAGGTGAAGAGCAGCAAAGTTTTATTAGTAAAATTAGACGATTTAAAGCAAAAATAACCATTTTTCTCATCTCAAGTATTCTGGGTTTTTTTTGTTGTTGTAAATCATTAAAATCTATATGATTTAATGCGGTTGAGTACACTAATCCAGAAAATTAAATGAGTCAAGTCTGTGTATTTTAAGTCAGTAAAATCATTATCAGTAATCTGATTACTTATACAGAAGATACAGGTGTGTGTTTGAAAGTAAGTAGAAGATTTTCTGGTATCGTGTCTTTATCCGTTAAAGCCCAGCTCTTTGTAAGAGGCGTCGATGTCAGCGATAACAACGGCCATCACGTTCTTCAGGGCATTCTGACCCGCAGCATCCAGTCCCGCCTTCTCCGCCATGACTTTACCGATCACCTCAGCAATCAGCTGGAGAGGAGAAAACAAACAAATGAATCATGAATTCTGCTGCAGGGAAATGTCTGAGGGAAATGTCTAAGGACTCTAAGTCTCACCCTGAAGTTATTGATTGAGATCTTGTGCTTGGTTGCATGGGTGTGGGCCAGAGGCTTCAGGGTGGCAGCGTGGTTGCCTTTAGCCTTCAGCAGCTCACCCAGTTTTTTCAGCACGGTGGCTCCGTGGGCAGAAACAGCAGCGTTACTGGCCAGGTCGCTTTGGGAGATGCCGACAAACTTGGGGAACAGCTTCTGGGTGTCTGGGTGCTCCAAAAATAAACTGTAAAGAAAAAGAAACACAAATAAAAATTCTAGCTAATGCAGGGTTTATACATGCACATTGTTTGTTTTGACTAGTTATTTTTTATGCACAATCTTTTGTGACTTACAAAGACATTTTAAAAAACTGTTTATTTAATGCTTTAATAAGGCAAGTGGCCATATTTGATGATGTTAAAATTTTTATTTAATTTATTTAAATTTTTACCTTTTTACAAAAAAGTTTTAAAAAAATAACTAAAAGCAAAGTTCTTTAAAAAGTACAAACATTAAATAAGTTAAATTATAAGCACAGATTGATTTTTAAAGAACGTTTTTGTAAAAGTTTCAGGTTTAGGCTCCAAATCAAAGTGTAAATCACACACGTCATCAAATTATCTCTAAAGGGTTAAAACAACATATTTATGATGTTTTCTAAATTTTAATTGATTTCACTTTTTAAATGTTTGTACTTTTGAACTTTTTTCTTATTTTTATTTTCTTTATTTATGAAAACCTTTTTATGAAAGTTTCATTTTTAGGCTGCAAATCAAAATGTAAAGTATGCACAAGTCATCAAAAGTGAGCATTTTCCTTAAAGGGCGACATTTATCTGTTCTTAATCATTTTTACTTTAAAAAATGTACTTTTAAACAATTTTATAACTTTTTTCTTACTTTTATTTTCTTTATTTTTAAAAACTTTTTATAAAAGTTTCAGGTTTAGGCTGCAAAGTAAAATAAAAAGCATGCACAATTTATTAAATATGGTCACGTGCTCCAGAAAGGGTTAAAGAGGCACTGACCGGGTCAGAACCAGGTTTCCATAGGTGTTGTAATCAGCTTCAACTGGACCCCAGTGCTTCAGAATAATTTCAAAGTCCGCCATGATCCAATGAGACACAATCTGGTGAGAAATGAGAGGATAAAACATAACAAAACACAGCTGTTAGACTCACAAAATTTTTAGTGATTGAAAATCAAAATATGCCCATTAGAAAAAGATCCAGATTTCATGAAGCTTTTTTTCTTCTACACACAGCGTTATCTTGTTGCGTGGCATTGCATTTCTTCTGTTTGATTTGATGGCTTCAGGCCAAGAACCACTTCATTCAAGGGCAACTCATTACCCGACGGAGTTGGGAACATGACCTCGTTTGTCCTCGGTGAGTCTGTAATGTAACCCCGGCACAGTGCTGTATAATTTACGTTGAAATCAGATGCATGAATGGTTTTTGTTCTAAACTTTCTAAATGTTTGTGAAAATCAGGAACTTGCAAACATTGTGATTTCCCTCCAGAACAGCAGCTTGACTCTTTTACTTTTGATAGAAAATGTGTACATTTTAAAACATCATAAAATTTGCCGCAGAAAAACAATTCTTGCACCTAAATAGGTGTAACTAAATTAAACCATGAGTGAGTTTCTACATTAGCATTTCTCTTTAAATAGTTTGGGATCATTTTTTCTTTCTCAAACAGTCAGCTGACATAACCTGAATTCATCCACTTTGCAGTTGAGAAGTAGAACAGTTTCCTACCTGTGAGCTTGTGAAGTGGTGATCCCAGATTCCTTTAGTCCTGACTCCCCTCCCCAGCGCTGTGCTTTTATACTCCCTCCCTCCATCCTGTCTGTATGTTTTTCCAGCTCTCCCACCTCTCCCTCTCTGCACGCCTCTCAAAATGTTCAAAGCACCTAAAACACAACCGTCTTCACAATTATCACAACTAACAAAATGACCCAAATTCACGTCCAAACAAAGGAAAATGCTCTCGTGTGTTTGTGTGTGGGGGTTTCTGAACAGAAGATGAATGATCAGATCCAGCCTATGAAGGATGCAGCCAGTTGTTTCTGTTGGGAAATAAAGTTTTTGTCAGATTTGCTGTTTAAAGCAATTTTAGTGTTTCTGTGTAAAAGTAGTCATGGTAAATAGTTATCTAAAACAAAAGGCATAATATTTTTAATGAACTTATGGGATATACTAACTAGAGTTGATGAATTTATATATTGGTTTATTATGTTTATATAAACATGGTTGTTTATAATTTGTTGGGTAATTATTTATTCATAATAGGGCAGGTTATTTTAGATTCTTCTTCTTCTTCTCCCCACTCCCTTTTTTAAATGTTTGATGTTTATTTTTATGAGTTAAAAAAGTCTGAATGGCCTTTGTTTAGAGAAATAGAGTTTGTCCTGCAGGCTAGGCCAGAACCAAAGTGTGTTGCTGTTAAAACCTAGTCTCCAATCTCACAACAGTTCCCACACGGTGATTTTACCCACCTCTACGTGACTGTCAATTAAACATTTCATTGTTATTTAAATTTATTTATCTGCTCATTTACAAGAATAACCTCCACACAGTAAAAACAACATTAGAGAGGGTCTATATGGGTTTCATATACCTCTAGTGTTGATTTAACACTGGTGTTTTTACTGTGCACCAGCAGCCAAATGTAGCACTCGCGCTTACAGATAAGCATCGGCTCTGCTCGGTTTGGCCCGGTCCAAACCTTTCAGTCTTTAGCCTTTCTCGGCCCTGCTCCTCCGTGGTCTGAGCGGGGCTACACAGCCGGGCTACGCCCACTGCGGACTGATTGGTCGGCTGAAGTCTCGCGCTTACCTAAGTCTCTGATTGGCCTGGCGTTTGTCTGCATCTTCAGACCCGCTGCTGCTGCAGAACGGCTTCCTGCATCATGTGACGCATTATTTCATGCCGTTCACGGAGCTGGTTCCCCATGAGCATCGGCCACAACTGGAGTATAAAAATTACAATAATTATAATTTCCACGAGGTTATCCATTGTTTTCGCCGTCCGTGTGATCCAGTAGTCCGTTCACCAATGCTTTGTTTGCCAAGGACTGGCGCTCATGTGTGACATCACAGATTTCCCCTTGCCAATTTTTCACAGGTGACCTCCATCTGATTGGTCGCTTCCGCATTCCTGAGAAGCCAGTCAAGAATTATCCGCAACCGTGCGGGCGAGCTGATATCAAACCGAGCAAAGCCGATTCTTATCTGTAACCGCCATTTTGTGCCTTCACGCATCTCAAAATATTCCAGTCAAGATAATCATGAACATCTCGAAACATTTGAGAGTAAAAAACCTGGTAAATGTCCTGTATTTATAGAGCGCTTTCCAGAGTGTGCTACACTCCCCGAAGCGCTGTACAACACAACGGTCATTCACCCATTCACACTCACATTCACACTCTGATGGGAGTTAGCTTCACTTTAGCCACAGCTGCTCTGGGGCAGAGTGTCATTAAAACGTTCTATATTTTTGTCACTTACTCCAGAAAGTGAAACTTATATTCATTACATATTCTTGTAATTATGAATTCCTGCATCAATGCGGCGTGGCATGGAGGAGATCAGCCTGTGGAGCTGCTTAATGGAAAACCCGGTGGAGGTTATACGTAGTTGTTAATGGACTATAGATTTAATACATTTGTATTTGTTGCCAGGAGAAAAATAATTGTGGATGTAGTTTTTGTGCATCAACATCTTATTTATGATCAGCTTTTGTTTACTGATAAACTGTGAAGGATTCATCCCCTTCAGTTTATTCTAAAAGATTTAAAATTATATATATTTTTTGGTTTATTATAATTTGTTTTTTTATTCCTTTTTTATTTTATTTTATTTATTAGGTTTGTTTTAGTGGTTGTAGTTGCTGATATGCTCTTTATGCATTATCATGTGTTGTACAGCACTTTGGACTTCTGTAGTATACGCATTATAGTTAAACTTGGATTGCACTGGATAATGTATTTTCGGACCTAATATATTCGATGTAATGAATAAAGACACTTAATAGACTACTGATACGTTTGCAAATAGGAAACATGTTTTGTAGTTTTAGACTAAAAGAACCCACATTTCACTGCCTGGTTCGCAGTGGGACACCTGAAGTCAGCTTGCACACAATACACAGAACTGACCAAAGACTGCAGGTGAAATGAGCCTGTGTCTGAGTTGAACTGTGAAATGTGATCACTTTCAATGCCTATTCAAGGTGCTATCAGGGAAAATGCAGATTAGGTGTACTGTGAGTGGTTTTCCCAACACTCACTTGCTTGTCTGTGCATGACTGTGCACGTAAGCACTCAAGACCATAAAGGTAAGCCCAACAGATGCAAGCCCCAAATCTTTGCCAGACTTTGATTCAAAGTCAGTTCCATTTAACCAAAAGGTTTCTTGTGCTTGCTGCCAGGAAGAAGATGGGATGTGTCAGAGAGGTGTGTCAGATCAGATACTGATATAAAGCTGATGTCTTTATGTGTTGTTGTTATTCTTTTAAGTTAAAAAATTGTCCAGTTTGCAGCCATCTCTCCAATAGATCTCAGTACATGTTGTCCTTCTAGACTGCTTAAAGGCACACTATGTAACTTTTTCACATTTTTAAATCTTTTCCTTGAGCCAGTGTGCTAATAAGACCCTACAGGGTTAATAAAAAGTCAAATTCAAACTATAATAATGACATTTAATTTCAGATCTATATCTTGGTAACTTTACTGATGAAGCCTTATATTCAGCAACTATAATGCAGAAACTTAAACTAAAATGGTCTTTTTAAAAATCTTTTAAAGCACATAATGTTGCATGTTTGCTTCCCCAGTGTTTGCATGTTTCACTCAGTCTGTGATGGCACTCTTAAATCTCAAACTTCTGACTCACTGATGTTATTTTATGAGAGGGTATAACCTTGTGTCCCCAGTCCACCAGAAGACCAAAGTTCTGACACATTCTAAATTATAAAACAACTCTTAAATCCAAATCCCAAACTGTATACTTACATCAGTCAAAAGCCTGAGATGCTACTCTCCTCACTCCCAGAACTTTTTTACAGTCAGGATGGCTTGAACTGAACTGGGAATGTCGTCTTTTCTATCTGCTGCTCCATCTGCCTGGAATCAGATGAAAAAAGACTTGAAGGGGTTTCAAAGGCCTTGAACACAATTACGTATCTGTACATGCTTTAAAATCAGTTTTTACTTTTACTGCTTTTGTAATTGTGTCAAAACCTGTTGTGCTGTCTTTTGGCCAGGACCCTCTACCTTTTTTTTTTTTATTATTTTTTTTTAGTATTTTTGCATTCTGCAACTAAGATCTAAAACCCGCCATCTGCAGCTTACAGTATATACAGCTCACAGATCAGCTGACTGGACCAATGAACTGTTTGTTATGTAAATAGTTTGTTTCTTTCAGAGATAAAAGCAATGCAGTGAAAGAGAATAATACAACTGATTCCATAAAAGCTCAACAAATCATAGTGGAGTTTAATAAATGTGAAAGATTAACATGTTTTTCAAGCACCAGATTTGAAAAAGTGTAATTGTTCAAGAATCAACAGAGCCTATTTTAACTGTAAGCAACCCATACAAATATATTGTAATGCATTCAGTTAATCAGGTGGTGTGACAACAATAACCTCTCCTGAAATGTGGAGAAACCAGAGAGATGACTCTGGACTCCAGAAGAAGAAGCTGTGACCACCCCCTGCTGGCCGTCAACGGTAAAGCCATTGACAGAATATACACAGCACAAGTTTCTGATGCTGCAGATCTCAGATGACTTTACCTGGTCCAGCATTATTTATTATTTTTACATGAGCTGCAAACTTTGTAAATTTCATTGCATCAGGACACTACACTGGCTTAATGACAATACTGTAAAGTTGATTGGTTGATTGATTGACTGAATGCAGTTGCTGGAAAATACTGAAGAGCTTAAATCAAGCTGAATCTCAGCTGTCAATATTAGCAAAATTCTCTTGAAGGTTGGAGTTAGATGACGTAGTTAAGTGATGAACAGAAAGTTTAGCTGAAAATGTGAAGGGTTGAAGAACAACTCACAGTAGGATCAGTGATATGCTGAAATGCTACACTGTTAAAAGGATGTTTGATGTTTTACTGTCTCCGTGTCAGAATCATTAAGGAAAATGACAGTATGCATTTTTATGCAGAAAGACATTTAATGTTTAAATTTAATTAATTTAAAGCTGATTCCTATACTTTTGGTTAGAGTAAAAAATGTATGTAATAAGTTCTTATTTCCTAAAAATAATGTTGTAGTCTTAAAACTGACCTTTTCTTTTTAAAGCAGATGGAAATCACACGGAAGTGTTAGTGTTTTAAAAAAATATTTTTTGTATTTACAATTTTTTACACTAAGAATGGTTATTTTGGAGTAATTACAATCCTGATGAATATCAGACAATTTGATGTAGGTAGTTGAAACATATATAATAAAATTTTAACTAAAAAGTAATCTCACCAACAACCCACCTTTTATGGAAGATCAAACCAGAACCTTTCAAAAAATGTTCATAAAGATCTGTATGCATTTTACTTTTTCACCCCATTTGAGCTAAATCACATTCCTTCACAGAATGTTTCACAACTAATGAGAAGGTGCTTAGAGCGCCCTCTTTTGGTCAAAGCTGGACAATACATCTGATGTTCCGCCTCTTCTAAACGCTGATTGGATTAAACTGGACTCCCACGTGGTGGGCTATCCAATAGCAGCTTCAGCTGATCTCGAGTTGTTGTCACCACCCGGAAGTTATCGGTCAGAGTAAAAGTCAGTCAGTTAGCTTGTGTTGAAAGCAAGTTTACTTTATTTCAGTATAAATTGGATTCATTGTTTTTTTTAAATAGAGTCGTCCTTTGAGATGATGCACGCTTTGAAAGGCGTCAGACACGCAACTTCCGGTACAATGAGACAAAAAGGTACATTTTGTTGTCAGCGTGTGAAAATAAACGAGTTCCTTTATCAGTTTAAGACAGCTGTGTCATTGAAGAGAGAAGTGAAATATTAACGTTTACGCCACAATACAATACAATAACCCATTGTTACATAAGGACAGTTTAATTAGAAAAGGATTTTGAACGTAAATCTTCTAGAAAAATTAAAAGGTGGCAACTCAAACGAACTTTGGGTCGAATTAGTCAAATATCTTAATGTGGGTATGTTTTTTAGGCTTAGACTGTAGAATGTCTCTTGATAACAAACTTTAAAAAAAAAGTTGTCTATGTGACCTTAGTGATAAACTCAAAGCTTTAAAACTGTTCCTTGTGTGTTTCAGACTCTGCAGATTATATGATTCTGTTGCTTTCTGTATATAATGATCAGTAACCCTTAGTGTGGCAGGTGGAGTTTATTTATAAAGTCTTTTAACATCTTAATTTGAAACACTTGTTCATTTCTGCTAATGGATCAGCAGTTTCAGGTGTTTACTGTATGTTATAGTTGTGCAGCCTTGGGTCATTGGAGTCACATTGTTTAAATTAGAGGTTAAACATTTAACCAGAGGGGGTCTTTAGTTTATTGTCTTTGTATCACCTACAATAAAGCCGTTATACCAGTATTGCAAATTAACTATATGTATGTTATCCAGGTAGCATGGGCTTGTCACAGAGACATTCACAAAGTGTAGGACAGTTCTGAATTGACTACACACCTGCCCACACTGTAACACCTCCACCACCAAAGGCTGGTCTGGTGACAGCAGTAACTGATGCATAGTGCTCTTCTTTACGTCTCCGACATCGTTGGCAGACATGATTTCTGCTCAGCGTGAATTGCCTTTAATCAGTGAACAGCATTAAGGCCCACTGGACCCTCGTCCATCATAAATGCTTCCTGGCCGATGCAAGCCGACGATGCCTGTGCCTGCTGGTGTGGTCAGGTACCCTGCAGGTCATCTGACACAGACCACACTGATATAAATGTTATGAAATGGTCTGACGTGTCACGTGACACTTGGGTGCCTCTGACCTCCCTTAAATGTGCCAGGAGTTGTGTGGTATTTATCATCTGGTTCCTCAGGTCTCTGTTCACAATAAACATCCCACAATGACATCATTGTGGGATGTAACCAAATGACATCCAGTTCTATGCCATTCTGTAATTGTTCCAGTCTCTGTATCTTTGTTGCAACCAGCTGATGATGCTCTAAGCTCAGTCGTCACTTCTGACTGAAAACACCCTGTTTGAAGCCTCGCAATGGTGACATACTATTGACCAATTGTTAGTGGTCTTGGTCTCGTGTTCTCAAAATGTGAGCAGCCTGATGAGGACTGATTAAATACCAATTCTAATTGAAGCAGAAAATTATTGGTCGATCCATGGATCAAAAACCTGTTGTGAATTTTCCTGTTAAACTCCTTGTTAGAGAACAACAAGCTGTACAAATGTTTGATGAGAGAAGTTGAACCATTCACATGGAACAAACGGTGAGGTGGAAGTACATTTATTTCTCATTTTGTGTCTAGTTACAGAGCTCTCCATACCGGTCCCATGGGGGGAGATCAGAGGAAAGGTCTGGGGTCCTGATCATGGTCGGCCCGTTCTGTGCATTCACGGCTGGTGTGACAACAGTGGCTCATTCAACACCCTCCTTCCCCTTCTACCTAAAGGTGCTTGTTGTTGCAGTAAACCTGATTAACACATTTTTATTGGATTTTCTTCCCTCTAATTCAGCCATTATGTTTGATTTGACACATGAAAAGAGTCAATGTCAGCCTGCCAAGAATTATTACTGCTGCTGCTGTCGATGTTCAAACTATGGAGCAATCTAACTTTTTGTGCAATTATTAATTGAGGATAAATTCTTTCACCAAAGCTCTCAGTTTTTGAAATCCGTGGAGATATTTTTAAAATTACGTTTCACTTCATAATGATGTTAATAATCATTGTTTCTTCTGTTAGATTTCAGATATGTGGCGGTGGACCTGCCAGGTCATGGCTTCTCGTCACATCGTCCTCCTGGAGTTTTGTACAGCTTTCCCTCTTACTTGTTGGATGTGCGCAGAGTTGTTGATGGTATGTGAGCTCAAGAAGTTTAACATCTTTAGCCACTAAATATTATAATAGTTTAGAAAATCGATAAATCCTCAGAGTTCACTGGATAAGTTGGAGGAGGTGTCTGGGGATTTCTGCTTAAACGGATGCTTGCATGACGTGCTTCTGCACAAACTACAGATGTTTGTTTTATGATGTGATCCTGAAACAGACTGATGATGATGTGTGACATTGCTCCCACAGCTCTGAAGTGGAGGAAGTTCTCCATCATTGGCCACAGCATGGGTGAGTGCAACTACAGAAAAGCATCGAAGCGTTCAGATCACTGTTGTTTGTTTTGTTGAATTCCTCTATTTCTTTCAGGTGGTAACATAGCAGGAATGGTGAGTTTCTCACTGTGTTTATATAGAGCTCAGATTCTGATGCAGTGCTCAGTTTGATCAGCGTCCATGTTTATTTTTCCACAGTTCAGTGCCATATATCCTGAGATGGTGGATGCCGTTGTGCTGTTGGACTCCTTTGGATTTCTGCCTTCAGATTCGGTACATTTTTTGCCGCTTGGCATCATTTTCAATTATGTGACCTGCTACAAGCTGAACCCTCTCAATACATGTATTCTGTTAAGAGTTAGAACACATTGAAGGCCTTGCATTTCTTTCATGTTATAATTTTAAACTAATATCTTATATGTATGACTCGACTAACATTCAGATTAGAGGAGTGAAGGCTGACGTGTCTTTTCGGCTCTCTAATTTTGTGCCTGTATTCCTTAAACACGTCCTTTTCTGTCACTGATTGGTGGATTTTGTAGATTTCTTGGGGTCTTTTTTTAATTCTAATGATTTGGGGGATTTTGTGACTTCATTGGAGTTTTGATGGCTTAAAGCTAGTCAGAATGTCTGTCCTCTCCCTCTTTTTGCCCCACAACTTTATGCTTTTTAAAGCAAACAAAAAGATCACAGACCTTAAGGAGAATATACAATGTCTCTCAGCTAAACTGCAAACGAGGGCACTGCTGCTGGTTAGATATCATCACTGATTCTTTTAACTTTGAACAGCATGTTTCAGGACCCACTCATAAAAACGGTCACACTTTGGATCTAGTTTTTTCTCTGGGTCTAAACATCAACCGGTTACATGTTGAGGAGGTTCATGTGAGTGACCACAGCTGTGTTTTCTTTAAGATTCAGTCTAACGTTGATCCTGTCCCTCACAAACTGAGTTCAGAAAGACGCATCATTAATCAGTCAGCAGCTGATGGTTTTTCTGTATTATTTGACAGAGGCTTGGTTCATAATGAAGATACAAATTCCTTTATCCAACCATTTAATCAGCAGTACTGCTGTATTTTAGATAAAGTGGCTCTAGTTTAACAGAGAGCTGTATCTCATAGAAGGAACAGTCTGGATGAATGAAAATATTTACAGTTTCAGAAGGACGTAAAGCTGAGAGGCTTTGGAAATCAAAGATGAAAGTTCACAGGCTGCGTCTTAAGGAACTGATAAGTTAAATGAGATGGTGAAAAACTCCAGGGCTGCTTTCTTTTATCACCTGATTTCCTCAAACAAAAACAACTCCAAAGTTCTGTTTGACACAATCAGCCGAATAGTTTCACCCAGCACACCCCAAATCCCCGTGTTCTCAAGGTCTGACTAACTTCCTTTCATTTTTTGAGAACAAAATTAAAACATCAGGTCAAGTTTTTCACCCCCATCTGCTCCATATTCTCCCATCCACCCTCCTCTTTTCCAATCCTGGTCCTTTTTTTACACCTGTTAATTTTCAGGACATCTGTCTCATTTTGAAAAACTTAAAACCAACTTCAAGCCCTGTTGATTTTCTCCCAATCTCTTTGCTTCTTAAAGCTTTTGACCTATTTGACCCTTGCATTGTGGATTTTAATAATCTATCCCTCCAAACCGGCTCTGTCCCCTCCATTTTTAAACATGCTGTTATTGAACCCATCCTTAAAAATCCCAGTTTGGACTCCTCTCGGCTAAATCATTACAGGCCCATTTCTAAAAGACTGATTACCTGATTGTAGCCCTTGAGAGCATGGTTCCTCTGATTAGTAAACATATTGGTCATTTAAATTCTGTATCAAGTCAAACTTGAGAAATTTGGGTGTTTTTTTTGACAATCAATGTTGCAAAGTAAACTTATAAAACGGTACGTATGCACAGCTTCATGCAATTCCCACTTTATAAATGACACCCTTCCTTAGAAATGTGGGCAGGTGGTTTTTGGATCAGATCCTGCTTCCTACCTACCCACATTCTGCCATAAATGGTCAATGCAAAGTACATCATGAATATTCTGCATACACATAAGCCAGATGACTTCTGGCATTTCATGGTTAATCATGGTAACGGAGAGGTCTAGAAAATGCTACTTCACTTTACTTAAATCAAGGTGCTGTGGGTGAGATGGAGGCACGGAAAAATATTTTATCTGGTGGTTACAGTTGTGGCATCACAGATAAATGGAAGATCCAAGGGTAACATTTAATGTGTAAAATTGTGTGTTTGTGTGCGAGGGTCTACAAATCTGAAAATGTGTCTTAAATTCACCATTTGCTGTGTCTGTCTGTTTCTTTGCAGAAAGAAAATCCTAAAATGATTAGACAGGGGTTGGATGGGATGATAGAGTTTGAAAAGCAGATGAAAGACAAGACGACAAGAGTTTATACTTATGAGAAGGCTGTTGAGAGGTAACTCCACCTTTCTGCTGTTGGTAAAGTCTTCTAAGCATACTTGCATCACTTTTCATCTTGTGCTTTTTAAACCTTCAGACTGTTGGCTGGGAACGACAGTCTGACTGAACAATCTGCAAAAATCCTTTTAGAGCGAGGTCTAGTTCAAGTTGAAGGAGGTAAACATCTTTCATCCCTGTTTTTAATCAGTTTATTTCCTAATAAGGTGTAGTTATTATTTGTTGTTGTTTCAGGGGTGGTGTTTTCCAGAGACTTCCGTCTTAACCTGGTTGGTAAATTTTCTACAGGTTCTAATGAAGGAGCTTCATGCAGAACATGACGTTTTGTTTTGTGTTTTCAGAAAAATGTAGTACGCATCAGTCTGGAGCAGAGTCTGGATCTGCAGTCGAAAATTCAAGCTTCTATTTTAGTCCTTCTGTAAGAACTTCTTGTGTTTTCTGATTAGAGCTCAAGAATAAA
Source organism: Callopanchax toddi (assembly GCA_006937965.1). NCBI lineage: Eukaryota > Metazoa > Chordata > Actinopteri > Cyprinodontiformes > Nothobranchiidae > Callopanchax > Callopanchax toddi. The sequence goes on from SSNR01000094.1 coordinate 468,505, forward strand.
CACATTAAATACATGTTTGTGTTTACAGAGCAGATAATGGCTTTGAACAAATGTTTCCTGAAGGAGATCAGAAGAAATATTCATCAATAGTTCTTCAGGCCTACAGGAACAGAAATGTGAGTGAACTTTCTTTTCTGTTGATCTAAATGGACAGGCTTGAATCTTTAGTTTTAGCTCTTCAGCCTGTTTTTAATCGTTTGTCTCCTTTATAAAACTTTGTATAGAATCCTTACTAAATGTCTGCTTAAGCTCAGCAAAATAAAATTTGTTTAAGCAAAGTTGTGTTTAGACCTATAACATTCTGTGCACACAGATCCACGCAGTTCTGCTTTATAAATCGCTCCTTTTCCTAGAAATGTGCTCAGCTGTTTTTGGATCATAACCTGCCTCCTACACACCCACATTCTGCCATTAATGGTCAATGCAAACCTCAGGAATAATTTACATGCACAAAAGCTGGTTGATTTCAGGTATTTCACTGTAAATCATGACAACGGAGAGGTTTAGAAAACGTAATTTCACACAGACTGACATCTCGGTGCTTGTGGTGGAGGAATGGAAAATGCTTTATTTGGTGATCACATGTTGACGCATCACAAATACACGAAAGTGCTACGAGTCGCTCCAGGTAAACGTTGTTAGTGTGACAGAGATGGAGCTCAGTGATGACTGAGATAGTCCAGATCGAAAGGGAACATTTAATGAAAACATTTAACTTAATCTAAAAGAGCATCAGGCAGGAAATGTCACGTTGCTCATCCTATCAAACGAAAATACATTAACCTGTCGGGTAATTCCTGCTGGAACAGGCGGTTTAAAGAAACCCGAGAGTGGTCAGAAGCTGCAGGAGCGCCGGGATTACGCGGTTTCGATGGTTTGGTTGATCTAACACTAGGCCCAGTTCAGCACATAGATCCATAGGACTGATCTAAAGAATCTAAATCAGCTGATCATCCAGTCATCATGAACCTGGAGATCTATGTGATCTCTTAAAAACTCTCCTCAGTCTGCTATTGGCTGATCTTCAAGGAGCGCAGCACATCCATTACACATGAATGTCACTACAGTATTCATATGTCTCAGTAATCACAATAACAGATCACAATTAATGCACCAATAAGTGCAGTTGCTATATTAAATGATTTTAGGCAGAAACAACAAATGTTGGGTCACAATGTTTTTAAGAAGAAATTCTGCCTGGCCCCAAACCCCCAACCCTAACGCTCCATGTGATATTAATGATCTCAGATTGAGGTTTTTGTTTCTGTCAAGTCAGAGGTCTGGTTGGAGTAGTATCCTAACACCATATTTAAATCTATGTTTCCAAGTCAGGTATTTTATTTCAGTTTTTTAAATAATCCTAATGATAATGTAAGCAACAATTATTGCTTCAGTTACTTTCCATTGATCCGTTACCACCTACAGACATGTCTAGAGGACTTACTGGAAGGGTTAGTCGTTTAGTTGCATTCTGCAGTTTCTCCAGTAGATGTCACTAAATTCAAGACAAACCTCTGATTCTAAGCAATGTTTTGCTGGAGCCTATAAATCCTATTCCTGATTGTTTTATTAAACTTCTCCGTCTCTGTGTTTTCAGCACGCTGTGGTGAACGTACCAGGTGATCATCACGTCCACCTGAATAATCCCGAAGTCGTTGCTCCACTTGTGTCAGACTTCCTGCAGAACAAAGCACGCTCACAATCGCCAGGAATAGAAGATACTCATACTCCTAAGTTATAACACGCTCCAGCTTTAGGTCATCTACACAACAGAATTGAACAACTTTATTGAAAATTGTGAGTTCTAGTATTATAAATCCTGTTTTAACTCACATTGGTGCTAAAAACTAAATCATTTATCTTCCGTAGAATAAGTGAGTTTGTTTATCTTACTTGTGTTGGACTCTTCTTTTCTTACAACAAGTGCAGTATTTTACATTTAAAAACACTGACATAATTTATCAGAACAAAAGCTAGAAAAAAAGAACAAAAGCCGGTGATTGATGGATAATTTTTTAGATTAAAACAATTCTAACTTTGATTCTAACTTGATGATTGTCAAATCTCCAGTACAAGTGATGAACTCTGGAAACATAATGTTTGTGTGAGCAGCAGCCTTAAACCAATCAGGACTAACGTCTTGTGAAAACTTCAGTTTTTTTATGTTTAGGCCAAGTGGCTCAGTTAAATCCTTTGTGTGATTTTTTTTTTTTAACCTTATCAGTCTCTTTCCTTCTACTTAATTGACATTTTGATGCTCTATTCAACCATTTAGTAGTGCTTTTAGTGCCTGTATCTAACTGAAACACTGAATTTCACTGAAAAGAAACTAATAACTGAAAAATATCTTTAAAAAAACTTTGGAGATTTTTAAATAAAATATTCTACTCTTGTTATTGCCCTGAATTAATAAAAAGAAGGAAAAAAAGTGGATATTTTTTCATTTGTTTTTCTTGATGTAGATGTTTAAAGGTTAACTTTAAATTACTGTTCATTGTTGCTAGATGTTTTCATACAATGTCAACATTTCAATAAAAAACATTTTTCCCACTGCGAAGTGGGATCAACTTGAAATAAAATGATTTAATAATCTGTCAGAGCAGGGTGTCCGGTCTGAAGTGACAATTAACATCTTTATCTGTCTGAGTTTTTTTTTTTTTTTTTTTTAATTTCTAGACATGAATAAAATTCCTGGTGAACTTCATGCAGTTTTAAAAAAAATAATTCTCAACACTCAGTTTTTTCTTCCATGTCAGTCAGAACACAGCCAGTAGAGCACGGCAGCACTCTGTACTGACCCTGACCAGATGAGTTTAGTGAGATTTTCAGAATTTAATTCTTTTTTTTTTTTAGGATGGTGAAGTTTTTTGTAGGGGGTGCAATTTTTAGACAGCCAAATTTCTATCCTAGACCAATCTCTGCAGAGGGACATTCACACACAAACGTTGCTATCTAAAAAGTTTCATTTTTAGATTTCATGAAGGTTATAGGATCACAGGACAACCCTGCCTCAGTCTTCTATCAGTTATTTTGGTTATTCTGCACAATAACAGAGCTTACACAATCATATGATTCATGTAGGCTAAGAGATGTACGTCTTGACCCATAAGGTTATCATTAGGAAGAGAAAAATGAGTAGTATCAGTAATATTTAATCTTGATATTACTCCTTGCTGCCCAGGGGTCACATCTATAAAGCTTGCTTACACACAAAATGGTCTGAAAGTTGCATATATTACTTTTATATGCAAACTTTGTGATTTATAGAAAAAATGTGATGGAAATGTAAACTTTGAACCTGGTGTAGGCACATTTTGGAGACGGGTGGAATGACTGCACAGCCAGTGAGATGCAAAATTAATTTACGCCACATTTCCAGACTTGCAGACACACATTCTCACACGTACAACCAACAGTCAGCCCCCCACCCCCGTCTCTGAACAGAGTAAAAATGAGAATCTGAATGAAAGTACGTTGCATTTTTTATTGGTATAATTTGCAGGTGACAGTGACTACCCCCTGAGACACTGGCTCCTCACTTTGTGAATTCAGAGGAGGCGCTTTAATGAGGACCATACACATGCTGAGTGTGCCACCAGCCTCCTCAAAAGCAGGTGGAGGTGTTTGGATGTGTCGGGGTGCAGATTGATGTACCACCCCAAAAAGGTGTTCAGAATATTCATGGCCTGTAATCATTTATAAGAAATGCAGTATTTTAATTACCTTTATTAAACAGTTTTTATTCTCTATAAGGTTGATTATTATGTTTTTTTCCAGGAAGTGGAGTATACATTATTTTTAACCAGAAGAGGGCAGCATTTGACTGTGATTACACAGCAACACGGACACAAAACACCAGGTTTTGTTAAATAGGTGATTACACAGGTTCACGGCTGGGACACAGGTCAAATCATTGATGAGCAGACACTTTTTACATCTCGATGACAAAAAGACAGAGGTGACTTTTTGTGGCCATAAACACACTGACTGTCCCTCTTCTTGGTCCTCTTCCTCCACTTCTTTCCTCATCAGTTAAAAGCCTGGGCGTGACTTTTGACAGAGCTTTTCAGTTCAACAAACAAGTAACCTCTGTTGTAAAGTTAAACTTTTATCTGTTGAGAATCATTGCTGAGGTGAAAGGTTATCTCCCTGCCAAAGATCTGGAGAGAGTGATCCACACCCTCATATCTTCTTACTGTAATTCTCTGGACTTTGGCACTGATCAGTCATTAATCCATCGTCTGCAGCTGGTGCAAAATGCTGCAGCCCGTCTTCTCACTGGAAAACGCAAATTTGACCACCTAACACCATCTCAGCTTCACTGCACTGGCTTCTAGTTCATTTTAGAATTGATTTTAAAATCCTGCTGTTTGTTTTTAAAGCTAAATGACCTGATACCTCACTACCTGTCTGACCTTCTGTACTTTTATCCTCCAGTCAGGGTGCTCAGGTCAGCAGACCAGCTCCTGCTGGAGGTCCCTAATTCTAATGTGTATGTAATTATAAATCTAAATCCATTTTCAGTGACTTTACAGATTCCATGTGTTCTGTTTCATGGTGTGCTATATTTTTTGGGGTGGGGCGGGGTTTAGTCTCAACCTTCTAAATCAGGGGAGGTGAAAGAAAAACATAACTAAACTAACAAAAATTTAAATTATTTATAAAATATTCACAGACTAGCCTTTCCTGGCTGGTGTTTCCCCTCCCAATATGGCGGACTTGTTGACGTATCACTGCAACGGGCTGAGGCAGTCTAGCATTTATGTCTGCTGGTGAAATGTATCAGTCTGGTTGATGTGAAACCATTTTGAAATTCAAGAAGGGGGGCGTGTCTAAATCAGTGAGTTAGGATGGAGATGTGATAGAACTTGACTTTCAACATAAGTAAAAAAAGTCTACATAAAGGCTGGAATAGGCTTTATGCACAGAGTACTTAGTAGAACTTCCGGTTTAAAATTACCTCGCGGGACCATTTCCGGTTCCATTTGAAACGTGAAGATTTCCAGAGTTAGAGTGCATTTCCAGCTAAAGATATTGTTTATAATCAAAACGAGTAATAGTATAGTATAGTACAGAATGATATATATATTATAGCACTAAGAAATGAAGCCATCATATAAGTATCAGCGGACGGGAAGCCTCGACAGCTGAGCACTGCTGTGTTCCGTTGTGTACCGCATCAGCTGAATAGAATTCATCAGTCCGTTTCCACACATTTCCACTGAATAAATAACTACAAAAAGGAAGGATTGTGAACTTAAGAAGAGAAAACGTGATCATTTCTAACCACACCGTGTCTGCAGTCCACACTTTGCAGCACAGTAGTCAAAGAGCCGAGTGGAGGAGGCTAACGGAGGAGGCTAATGGAGGAGGTGCGGCGCCGTTCGTGTGTTATTTCACTGGAACAACTATTCTTTTGGTGAATGAAGACTTGGTGTTTGATAACGTACAGCTAGACCAGAGAAAGTTGAAAGTTGGGAAGCAGTTGGAGCCCACGATCACGGCTATATAGATCTGTCTCACTGTTTTTTGATGATGGAAGCTACGAGCTAACGCTGTTAGCTTACCTTCAATTTCATGAATAAAGCTGGTTATATACAGCTTAAAGTCCTTCACCCGCTTGCTCGCAGACGTCTCTGTGTGTTTTTCAAAAATTCGGTGGACATCGTTTACCGTGATGCGCGGCAGGTCTTGAAGAAAACGGGTAAAAAAATCAATTTTGTCCAGTTTGTGTGGGAACAGCGTTGAACCGGAAGGGAGCGGCAGCCTCTATCGCAACCAGGAAGTGACCGTGCATAAACCCCATTGGACATTTTTTTCCAATAGCAGCTGCCACCCTGTGCCCCCTCTAGAGCCGCCCATGTTACCTGTTTAAACACAATGCGAATAAATTCAGTTATTTTGAACTTTGTGAAGGGAAATTATTTTGTGTAACTGCATGCATCCAATACCAACTGCTGACAGTTTAGATTCGTTCTTATTTTCATATTTGTTTCATAGCAGTTCCACATTGGATAGATGCCGCCACGATCCGCGCGTAAAAGCGCGTCAGCTGACCTCTCCACCCGCCCCATCTTGCGCGCGCGTCTCTTTCATCGTGTTCTGTAAATTACCACCTTCCCACTAAAGTGCACACCATCGAGTCCAGCTGGTTTATGTTCAGCCGTGTCTGCCTATAAGGCGTCAGCGCGCGCACTGAGAGTAGCGACAGAGCGCAGCACGCGCACAGCGCAGGTCCAGGTCCAGGTCCAGGTCTCCTCTGAGGTTCAGCGCGCTGCTTTTACTGACTGACTGAGGAAGAAGTGGATCCGCAGTTCAGCGAGAAGATGAAGAAGACCGCAAATACCGGTATTTTATTAAGTCATTTACAGATCTACCGTGTTGTTTGAACTGGTGCCAGCTGTTATAGTGTGTAAAAGTTAAATGCATGAATGAATGGGACCTGCTTTTAGCTAAAGACTGTCTAGAATTTATGAAGCGCTCTGGTTGTTTTGATTTTATGACCGAATGAATTTAAATCAGTGCGTAATTCCTCGTTGTTGCTGCTTTAGAATCCAGTTTATTCCGTGTGTTCTCCTTAACCTTTCTCTTTGTTGAGTTGCCCTTTTGTGGCTCCCAACTTGTCAGACTCACTCAGGCTTCACCTTGTTAGTTTTGGGTCACTTTCTTTTGGAGATGACTGTACAGCCCTCAGTGAGATCACCTTAGGGTGTCTTGGCTGTTTGAGTCTTTGGTGCATCATCATCATCATCATCTGCCCTTCCCTGCCTGACCTTCTGTTTGGCTCCTTCAGGCAGAGTTATGCACGTTTGGCTCCAGTGGTCACTTTTATGACATCAGGGCTCATGTTTTTGTTGTTTCTACTAAAAGAACTTGTGCATCAACTAGAGCACATCTCCAGCTTTGGCCCCATCTGTGGTGGTCTCTGTCTCTGGGCGTTTGGGAACTCAGGATGGACTCTGGGGGGGAAAATTAAGCACTCTGTTCAGCAGATGGAAGTGTGGCACAAGCTGATGCTGTTGAAGCTTGTGTTGCAGCTAGCGGACATAAAACAGATGAGAACAGCTAAATGTTTTGTTTGTTCTTTTAAAGGGGTGTTTGGGTCATTTTGAAGTGGGCTTCTATCAGTTACAGTGAGGACCATACCCACTGGTGACATCACTCAAAGAGTGGAGTCTCTAGAAACAGGAAGTAGTCCTCCAACTAGTCAGATTGAGAGAGACAGCGGCGATTTTTTGAGTAAAAAGTTGCTAAAAAAGTCATATCGGTACATTAGAATGTTTTATTATCTGTTTATAAACCTCTACAGTTTTGCAGTTTTAATTTAAGACTGCAGCCATTGAATATTTATCGAGTATTCTATAAAATAATTACAACAATAACATTATTATTCAGCCTGTTTATTTATTAAAATGCTTTCCAGAATATGTATCTTTATACACCGGTCACCAGCTCTTAAACTCTGTGCAGCAATAAGAAATAATAATCACATAATGGTCATCTTCAGCTGTTTATTTTTTTGAAGATGATACATTTTGTACAGGTACGTAGAGGTGAGAGAGAGCGTTACCTGAAACTCCATGTTTGGTCTGCCTGAGAACAACAGCTTGTCCTTTAATGATCCCCCAAAATTCAGTTGTTCTTGTGGAAATAGATCAGTCTGAAGGCAGGTGAGTGTTTTATGCAGGAAACAGAACTTGTGATTTTTTTTAAATACAATGTTTAAACGTTGGTAACTTAATCTCAACCTGCTCATAAAGACTTTATTGGAGTAATTTATTAAACAAGTCTAACAGAGAAGAATAAAGTTTTTCTGGGATTTAGATCAGGGGTTAAAGTTCTCTGTTGTGGCGACGGATTTCCGTCAATTGGAAAAAAAGAAAAATGTTGTAACTTTGGGCTGCAGGTGCGATCTGAGCTACTGAGAGACACATTTTTGGTCAGATGAAAATATATTGCTACAACCCCTGCTTTAGATCAAACACTTGTTATATTTCAGGGCTGCCACAAACGATTCTTTTGATAGTCGACTAGTCACCAATTATTTTTAGTCGACTAATCAGATCGTGCGTACGTTGGACGTAAAACGTGCAGAGCATTGCACCAGCATGCAGCTGCTCTTATATCATTAGCTTACAGCTTGACGTGTTTAAGGGAACTAAATATAAAGACAGGATGATAGTTTGTTAAGCTTTTAATGACATTTTCAGCTTGTAGCAACAAACAAATCTTTAACTGTAGCAGAAAATGCAACATTCTGAAAAATGTTCAAAACTGCTGTTGGCCTCACGGAGGCTAACGCTGTACAGCACGCTGTGCATCAAGGACAGAAAGTCAGACAAGGCAGTGGAAGTTACAGAGGCAGTTTGAGAGAAAAACTAAGCTTCAAAAAATTTAACAATGCATCGACCGCTAAATTCATCGGCGACGATTTTAATAGTCGTGACTAATCAATACTAATCAACTAATCATGGCAGCCCTATTCTATTTCTATATTTTCTAACCTATAAAGAAGTGCTGCCTGTTTTCTTACTAGGAGACCTGGAGCTTTTTGGATTTAATGAACTATAGATGTGCTTGTGTTGTTGTGCAGCTTCACATAACGTGACCCTGAACCAACAGGGAGACCCAGGGGACTAAATGCACTCTTATTTTCCTGCTGCCTCTTTTTTCCCCCTTTTCTTTCTTCCTACGCATGACAGATCCCAGTCAGCTGTACTGTATATCCTCACGGTCGGGTCATCTTTGACAAACAGGCTGGCCCTCAGCTTGAACAGACGTTGATTTTCTCAGGGCTGCTTGTGTCAGTTTGTTGGAGTTTTAAACTCTGATCTGTTTTAGGAACACATCATCATGTCCTTCTGTATTATGAATAAATAATGGATTATTAATGTGACTCTGCAGCTCAACACTGTTATCACGACACAGAGTATGGAAGCAAAGATTTAGCCAGCTGGATTTGGTTAAGTAGGGGGGTAACTGCAGACTTTAGCTGTTTACTACATAAGAAACCACTGAATCAACATGAGGGCAGGTGAGTCATTTATTCTGGAAGTGCAGAACAACTCCTGATTTTTTAAATAAGAATGGTAAAACAAGAGTTCATCTCAAGCAAAACCTTTTAAAAAATTGATATTGGTAAAAGTTTGGACATAGAGCTGAGCGGTCTGAAGCTCGGCCTTGACTTGAGAACGCTGATCTGACTGTACAGACTTAAAGGCTGTAAGGAATAAAGTTTCATTCACAAAAACATCAGCTGTTTGTAAAGTTGACATGGTGCTGTTGTGCTGAAAACTAACTAATACAGTCCCCTTTTTAAACATGTGATCACTGAACAGCGTGAAGTCACATGGTTCAAATGAAGATCTCAATCTTCGAGCTATGTCTAACTGAATCAATGAACCATTTCAGCCCTATCTACTAGGGGTGCGTATTGGCAAGAATCTGGGGATACGATATGTATCGCGATACAGGACAGACGATGTATTGCGATATAATGCGATACTATGAGTAAGACCATATGTTATGATTTTTAAAACATAATTTAAGAGTAGAAAAACTGTCGCAGCATTCTAAAAACTTCAACCTTTTTCATACGTAACACATCCTGTTTTATCACTAGATCAAGTTGATCCACTGGAACGAAGAAGGTGAAAACAGCCACCGACTAGAGGTCATACTTTTAATTTTACTACAAAAATTACTCCATAAAATAAAATAAAAACATTTAATTAATTATTTGCTTTAAATTTCAATATAGCAAAATATCTCGCTACAGATATCACGATATCAATATAATATCTTGGCAGGAAATATCGCGATATATTGCAGTATTGATATTTTCTAACACCCCTACTATCTACAAGCACAACAATGGCAATAACTCAGTCAATTGAACAGATGTTGAATTTAAATTCGATGTGATGGTATCTGTGAGTCACACCAACACACACTGTAATAACAGATTGCACAAGATCTTGAAATATTGCATGTGATTGAAAAATGAATGTTAAGAGTTGACCAACATGGCTACAACTCCATCACTTCTTAACATCTTTGATTAAATCTTCAACATGATGATTTGTGGGTGATATGCATTCCTTCAATGTCCCTTAAGTGATGTCAGAAGTCTTATTTTGTGATTCCCATCATGCATTAGTGGTTTGGTTGCACTGTTTCGTCGAACTCAGGTGATTTTTGTTTGTCTTTTTTGGTTTGGACCTTGCAACAGGGTTTAAACTGTTTCTTAGAAATGCCACAATCCTCAGATCGCAGCATCAGCACGTCATCCATCCATCTATCCTCCCACTAAAACCACACCAGTAGGTCCTCAGGAGAGCAAACAGATGAGGGAAGTCAATACCGCTCTTTATTTCTCCTTAACAATAGGTCTTTAGTGACGGTGGAGCAAGATTCCCTTCTGTCTGAGTCACACGTTGGCCTGGGCTGCCACTGCACTCAGCACAATCCCCTGTGATAATAGAACGCTCTCTCTGGGAACGTGGGAGTCATTGTCTATTTTATTCACCACCTTGGAGTTAATCTGCTGAGCTCTCTGAATATTACAGTCCTTATCACACTGACAAGTCTGAGTACCAAGTACAAAAGCTGAACTCTTCTGGCTGCCTACGTGCAGCCAAAGTTTCTCTCTGTGAACTTTTTATGACTTAGATAAACCTTCTGAGATCTAATAGCCTAATGCATTCCCTCCTATACCAGAAGAAGTAACACATGTTTCATTATCTTTCTTCACGGCTGTAATTCTGATCTGAACCAACATGGCTTCAGGCCCTGAAACGCTGCCCCGTACGTACCTCAGTGATGCGTGTTCTCACAAAGGAGACCTCTCTGCTTCTGATGAATGGTCTCATATACCCCTTTAGAGTGAGCATGACATCATCTGCTGCTGCGTTCAGGGTTTGGTTATAAATAGAGATGGTTGGTGACGTTTCAGCCCGACAAAGCTCCCCCCTGTGAGCAACATAAGAGCGACCACGGGCCATGTCACTGCTGCTTATTGTGATGAGCAGCCAGTCTGCTGGAAATGATTTGGCTTCATGTTCATTAAAGGAGCACCTGATGTTATGAGCAGATGCCATCAGTAAAACACGCTGTAATGAGGGCATCAGTGCTTCAGACTTTGATGTAGAAGAAGCATCAATATTGGCTTTTGATTCAACACTATAAATGTTTATTTTGTGCTATTAGACAGATTTTCAGTGACTGATTTTGAAACAAATTTTAATTTTTTGTCTGTAATGAGATGGATTTCAGCGTGGGAATAAATATTCTGGGAACATAAAGTAGCTTAATCCATCAATTTTCTTCTTAAAGCTGCTCTCTGCAATCTACAAACAAGCTATGGTCTAGCTAGCTATCTTACAAACACGGTCCCAGAGCTCTCACCCCCTCCTGTAACTCCTATGCCGCACATTGCCACATTACCAAGAGAGTGCAAAACACCAGTCGTTGAAACGCTACGCCAACGTTGACCCAGGTTTTTCCTCTTTCTACGTCCAAACATTTCCAAGGTGTTTTTCTTTATGGACTCATGGTTGTTTTTCCTAAAACTGAAGTGGTAGCAGCCAGCTGTTTCTCTTCTCCTCTCACTTCTTATATGTTCTGCTTTAAAAGGTGCCAGCAAGCATTAATGGAGGATCCAAGGAAGTGTGGCGGTTCAGCGAGACAGACAATCAGATTGTCCAATAGTTGCTTTCGGTCCAAAAGATGTGATTTCCTGGGGCTTTTGGACAAATGCAATACAATTTATTTTAATTTATGAATTTCTTTGTTTTTTATTGCCATAATATATTTATAGCTATACTGTTAGAACGTTGTTAAGAGGTATGAAAAAAAAATGCTAATTTGTTTTTCAAATTACTCGGAGAAGCTTTAATATCCAAGGTTGGGCTGAAGAGGGATGTCAACATCTGTCTCCATGGCAACACTGTCCAGCTCCTCCAGATGGATGTTAAGGTGTTCCCAGGCCAGAGATGGTCTGAAGTCCCTCCAGCAATGTTTTTTTTTTTTTTTTTTTGCAAAAGTTAATATAGATGCTAAACTGACACAAAATAGAGACAAAGTGATGAAGGAAAGCTTGTTCCAGCCATTGTTTTCATGTGATCTTGCTGCTTTCTACCTTCTCCAGCGCTGATTTGCTCCGTCCATCACGTGTTGTTGACGTAAGAGTCAAATGAAATGTGACTCGACCGTTCGCTGACGTCGCTTTGAAAACCATCAGACACACATCTGCTTTTAAATAATGACAAATAGGCAGATTTATTGGTATTTAATGTCATTGTATATAAACCTTGATGGATGGTTGAAACCTGTTCAGAGGAGGAACCCTTGAAATGTTGTGGATGGAGATCACTTTTCTTAAAATTACAGCATTGGTCATAGTGGTGGAGGCTATTTCTGACTGCTTGTTAGGTTGTTTTTCAGCTCAGCCTAAAGAAACTTTGCCACTAATGTGAGATGGAACAGTTTATTGAAAACACCGTTAAAGTTTGGGCTCTGATTCAGACTCTGTGGAGGCTGAAGCAGATCCTGATGATCGGCTGGCACGGGGCGCTGGGCCCCTTGGTGGCCAGTGGAGACAGGGCAGTGACGGGTGCTTTTGAAATGGGAGACAATGAGAGAAACAAGTATTTGTTAAGTAGTAGAAGAGCTGAATACATACAGTGACTGGTTGAATGAGAGAGCGCATGGAGGATAAGCTGGACCTGGAGAAAGGACCAGGAACAATTTGAATATTGAACCACAGTTAGCTTCTAATCAGAAGGATTACTCCAACATGTTGGGTTTGAAATGCTGTGAGAGGTGAAGCTTGGTCTGTAGAAGTGACCACTATCAAACAGAGAACTGATTTAAATCCTAACTTTCTGACTGCTTATGTTTTTTAGGGTCATTCACTTGAATAAACTGGATGATGAACTGAGAGAGAAAATGACACCAAGAGAACGAGCAAAGATTGAAGCAGTAAACACAGGAGATGCCACTAAGTGGGAATTTTATAGGAAACTGAGGAATCAAGTAACTAAACTAAACAGAACTAAGAAAAGACTGTTTTACCAAAGTAAAATAGCTTCAGTAAAAGGAGACAATAGAAAACTTTGGAATACAGTTAATGAGTTAATGGGAAGGAAAGGAAGAGTAACAACATCTTTCTTAGAAGTAGATGGAAACATTCTAACCAAGCCAAAAGAAATAGCTTCCTATCTCAGTAACTATTTTTGTGAGAAAATACAAAATATAAGGGGTAGGTTTGGATTTGAGGATAAAGAGACAGAATTATCAGGTAAATTAATAAGAGAGAAAATAATGGGGAACAAAACATGTACATTTACATTTACGAATATAGATGTAGAGAAAATGGTAAAGTTGCTTAGAGCTGGTAAAGAAAAACCTGCAGGAGCTGATGAAGTGGAGATGAAGTTGTTAAAGCCAGTAGCTGATCTGATTGCAGCACCTGTAGCTCACATTATTAACTTGAGTTTAAAAGAAGGTGTTTGTCCTTCAGAGTGGAAAATAGCTAAAATAATCCCAATTCCAAAGAACAATAAAAAATCATTTTCTGGAGAAAACAGTAGACCTATTAGTCTGTTACCAGCTCTAGGTAAAATCATGGAACAAGTAGTAACTGAGCAAATTCAAAATTATTTCTGTACAAACAGGCTGAATACAGTTTATCAACATGCGTACAGAAAGGGACACTCCACAGCTAACAGTCATGTAGACCAGATACTGCAGAAAATGGGAAGAGGGATGGCTGTAATTAGATACTGTAGGAAGTCTATGACTGACCAACTGCTCAGGCAGGTGGTCCGAGCTCTAGTACTGTCTTATCTAGATTATAGTTCTGTGGTCTGGTCGTGCACATCAATGCAAAATTTGACAAGGTTACAGATAGCTCAGAATAAAGCGGCTCGTCTGGCTTTACAATGTTCATACTGTACCAGTATATGTATAATGAACTCTCGTTTATCATGGTTAAGTGTGGAAAATAGAATGAAATACTCATTGCTGTGTTTAACTAAGAGAGTAGTGGTGACTAAAGAACCAGAAATATTATATAAGAGATTTTTGTCATTTTCCGATGTACACAGTCATTCCACCAGACAGACGTCACTAGGAAGATTTATGTTGCCCAGGTGTAGAACTGCTTTAAAACAGAAAACAATGACTTACAGAGCAATGGTGGCTTGGAACGCGTTACCAAATTTTCTAGTTACAGATGAAAGTATGACTATTTTTAAAAAGAAGTTGAATGTATATCTGTTCACGCAGCAGGGATAGAGTTGATGCTTGTAAGAGCAGAGGAAGTCTCAATGATTATGTTGTTTTGTCACTGTCAAAAACAGTTTTTTTTTTTTTTATAATTTGAGCTGATGTTATTGTTTTTGTGTTCTGTGTATGGTGAGAGAGTGTAAGTGTATTTTATTGTAAATATTGTGGATGTTGATGTGGGTTGGACCCCAGGAAGAGTAGTTGCTGTGAGAAGCAGCAACTAATGGGGATCCATAAATAAATCAAATCAAATAAACTTGCAAAATATCCCAAAATGATCAAGGTTCAACTTTGTTTTCCTTCACAGCTAGGTTAGGTTTGTGCATCTGCTCGTACTTCCCGTTTTATTTTGATGAGCTAATGTCTTGTCTCCTTTCAGGTCACTTCACTTACTGTTTGTTTCCTACCTGTAATCGGTTCCTGCAAGACCCTGATCTTATAAACCTGTGGAGTATACCCTACCCCATGCACCTTCCCTTTGCCGGCTAGAGCAGGGGTACTCAATAGGTAGCAAGCCTCCTATTTCCCCCTTGATCCATGTACCGTGTCCCACAAGCTGTCATTATTTCACAAAATCCACCACGAATCGGCATGGCACCTCCATAAAGAGGAGCTGTAGCTGCTGCATGCATCTTATGATGAGAAAGGGAGTTATAGTTTTGATGAAATGTTGCAAATGTGCAAAATCTTAGGAGTTGTTTCAAGGTGCCACACAATCTGTCAGCATTTAATTAGAAGATGTGTTGTGAATGACTCTTCTACTATAACACCACTGATTACAGTAAATGTATTTCAGTTGTAATATAGTTTGCTGCATTATAAAATGACAATTAGTCAAAATGAAACCAGCAGATTGGATTGAAGTCGATGTAATTCCTCATTTGGAGCAGCACATTACAAAGTGGGAAGGAAACCTCCCTTTAAACAGGAAGAAGCCTCCAGCAGAACCAGGCTCAGAGTGGGCGGAGCCTCCAGCCTCATCAGCTGGGTCTGAGACAAATGCATTTAGAAATGGGTCTCTAAGGTGCACTGGAAAATTCACAAATGCATGTACTGAGACACTTTGTTCCACTTTTGTTTCTTATTTGTGAAGTAATGCTGCATTATTTCTGCACAAATCCTTCCATATTATTGATAATATTTTCATTAGAATTAGTTTTTCTTCAGATTAATAATTGACTTTTTCAAAAATTTAAAGTTGTATTTAATTATACAGCATATCAAAGAACACAGACTTATTAGCTGTGTTTCCTTCTTGTTAGCGTTTACTATAGACGAACACAGAACACCACAGAGCTCATGTGTGTACTGGTTGTGTGTGTGTGTGTGTGTGTGTGTGTGTGTGTGTGTGTGTGTATGTGTGTGTGTGTGTGTGTGTTCTGTTCTGATCCAAGCGGTGGATTTAGACATCAGGAGCTTGGCATGCTGATTACAGAGGTCTGAAGCCACAGAGAGCCACAGGAACTCTTCGCTCTCTCTCTCTCTCTTTCCAGCCTCGTCACTTCATCAGTTCAGGATCGTTCTCAGAGACGGAGGTGAAGCAGTGAGAATCAGGTTTATGTTGCGGGATTCTGTTCCTTATGATTATCAGCCAAAGCCCACAGCGTCATTCCTGAGCGTACCTCCGCTCACCTACTTACAGTTAAGAGCTGCGGTTCTTAAATTAAGTAGGCTTATTAGACTGGAGCAAACCTTTGATAGTGTTCCATCCTATCACATTTCACATGCATTATTAGTCCAACGTTACAGACTGTTCTCATCATTTCAGTTTGGCTAAAACCCTTAAAACGAGTTCCTTCTGAAATCCTTCACGGTACACGAAGAGTTTACCCTCAATCTGCACATGGTGTCACATATTTATCAGCTGCTACAGCAGACCTCTTATTTCCTGTAAGACATCTAGAACTTTGAGGATATCCTACTTTACAGAAAGTCCTGCCAGTTTCCCCTCTCACATCTAATGATTACCTTCTGCTGAGGACGAAACAGCCAGCAGAGTTACCACAGCCACGCAGGAACAGACAGACACACAGACTGCACTACTTGCACTTTTACAGCCTCTGACAGCCCAAATGACCTGACAATGGGATTTAAATTGCTAAAGAGATGGAAGTGAGGAGCCTGTGTGAGTTATTGCTGAGGCGAATGGGGTTTTCTGTAAACTGGTGAGTTCTTCTCTGTGTTTCTGTTCGTTATTGTCCACCAGATCATGTGTTGCTGATTTACAAGAATTTTGTTCTCAGATTTTTGGTTGAAAACATCTCAGCACCTTGTTCTAGTTGCTGATCCGAGATCGGATTTGACTTAAATGAGGTTTGCGCTCAGTTTTAAGGAATAAATTTATAGAAACATTTACTGTCAGTAACTGTAAAGGTCTGTTTCTCTGTGAATTCCTCATTTATAGTTAACTCTGTTGGTGATCTAGTCTGAAATATCTTATTTTGTTTTATTCACCACCTTAATATTATTAATAGTTGTTTATTGTGCTTGAAGAATGACTCCTGCTGACTTTAGGAATCCCTCAGATTTTTTTCAGTGTGAATAAAAATGTAGTTTTTAACTATTGTTAAAATTTTTTTGTAATTACATTTTGCTGACTCTTAGTGTTCCAACCACTGACTCAAATCAAGATGGAAGCAGCACCTCTGCCTCCTTCTGTTACAAAATATATAAACACATTTAAACTTATAAAAATAAAAGCATAACTTTAAACTATTTATTTTCCACTAAGGATCATAGGGAGCTGGTATATCTCCAGCAGACACACACTCACTCCCTCACACCTACAGACAACATAGAGTCACCTTTAACCTAACACGCATGTCGTCACTTTGGCAAAAACCTTAAATCTCCAGAAATGCAATTTTATAGAAAATGAAACCTTTTAACACTTTTTGAAACACCTTGAAAAGTAATCTATAAAACCACTGATAGATGTGAAAGAGGACCTTTAGAGCTGATTTATATAAAAATAGAAATTCAAGGTTTTATCTGATGATGACGGATGTTTTTGATCTGTGGGAAGAAATCCACACGTGGGAAGAACATGCAACCTTCAGGTAAAGGGGAGCCACCACCAGGATTCAAAATCACATCCGCCTTGCTTCAAGGCAACAGTACAAACTGCACCAAATTACATCACCTAAAAACATAACTAGAACTAATAAAATTTTTCATTTACTATGTAGGTCGTGGGTTCGCGACCCGGCTCTGTGGCCTCTCTGCGTGGAGTTTGCATGTTCTCCCCATGCATGCGTGGGTTTTCTCCGGGTACTCCGGTTTCCTCCCACAGTCCAAAAACGTGACTGTCAGGCTAATTGGGCTGGTAAATTGTCCTTGGGTGTGAGTGGGTGTGTGGTTGTTTGTCTCGTTCGTCTCTGTGTGGCCCTGCGATGGACTGGCGACCCGTCCAGGGTGTCCCCCGCCTCTCGCCCCTTGACCACTGGAGATAGGCACCAGCTCCCCCGCAACCCTCTGTGGAGGAATAAGCGGCTACAGAAGATGGATGGATGGGATGGAATTCACTATGTTAAGCATATAATTCTGTTAGAGAAATAAGTATTTGAACATGCAGCAGCAAGAAAGAAGCTGCGTGAATCAACATGAGTGGAAACATCAACTGAGGTGGATTTAAGTTTTATAATTATTTACTTATTTACATGCAGGAGGCGGGGCTTAAAACTAATACTGCAGGTAGAGATTCAATATAGTAAAACAGTATTGTCATATACACAGCTAAGCATTAGTTACACTAGACAATAAACCAAACTCTAAAACAGCAGCACCACACGGTTTATTTATGAAGAGAAAATATTTGATTTTTTCCTTGATAATAACATTTTTGGAGATACAAGTTTTTTCCTCAACAGTGATGATATTTAGGTTTAAGATACAAGCTAGAAGGTTAGCAATTATAAAACAAACAATTAAAATTATTATTTATAAAAACTTAATATTTAAGCAAATGCTGCCACTCTACATGCTCTTTTTAGTTGTTTTTGAGGTTGAATCAGCAGGGGGGCAAATTGACCCACTTTGGTGGTTCTAGGGTTAAAACTGTAATATTATTCACTTTCACTCAAGTTCAGATTTCATTTATGAGTACAGCAGCCATGATTTTGTTGCTTTCTTATTGTCCGTCTTCCTCTTGTATTCCATGATTTAGTGATTAAGTTGAAAAGCGTTAAGTGAAATGTGTTCGAAGCATCATCTTGAAGCATGTTTTGTTCATAAAAGATGTTTCCTCGAGGTTAGAACGAGTTCTAAATATAACTGCTGTGGTTGAGTGATGTGAAGAGTTGTGTCTTTTCTGTCCATGCCTCAGGTTGTAGGTCCTCTACA
Organism: Callopanchax toddi; assembly: GCA_006937965.1. Classification (NCBI taxonomy): domain Eukaryota; kingdom Metazoa; phylum Chordata; class Actinopteri; order Cyprinodontiformes; family Nothobranchiidae; genus Callopanchax; species Callopanchax toddi. The sequence continues at coordinate 487,135 of SSNR01000094.1, forward strand.
ACCTCCCGACAGCTCCTTTCTCTCTGAGTGTGTATGATTGAGACGAAGCAGAGGGGAGATGAGGGCCGCGAGTCTCTCAGATGAGGTCATCAGACGTTGGCTTGCAGCACCACACCACGCTGCTCTGCTCTCCACCACCTCGTAGGTTCAGACGGGATTTTGTAATATCTGCTGCTACGTTTGGACCAAAGACTTGTGGGAGCTCACTGTGTGTGTGTGTGTGTGTTTAATTAGTCCTGTTATTGTGTGTAACATAGAAATATAGATGTTTGCACTGTAGCGTGATTTCCAACAGCTCGTGTCTCTGTTTTGTTAGGCGCTTGTCTGCATATTTCGAGCCCGATTCACACTTGGCTGTGAACATGTTACAGTGTAGATGCAAGGATTTATTTTTTCAAGCTGTCAGCTGGAATAACTAGATCAAAGGTATTGCTGCATAGTTAGAATTTCAAAGATATGCTACAAACAGCAAAAAACGCCTCCTTTTGTTTTAGGGTTCTGGACGTTATCAGAAATACGATGGGCCTCATGCACGAGTGTGTGTGCACACAAAGCATGACGTATGCCCATTTCCACACAGAACTCCAGATGCACCAGTTATGGAAAAGTGCACATCCTCATGCCTACTTCATGACTGGTGTACGCATGTTTCTCCAGGTATTGGTTCATTGGTGACACTTAGTGGGCATGCTGGGAAACTGTTAATGATGTAAAAGGTGTAGGGTGTATATCATACACAGTTTAAGCGGTTCAGGCTTGAGCCCTGGTTTCCGGGCAGCCGCTTATCCCCCAGTTGTTATTTTTTCATTTTGGACTAGGGCTCACTTTGTGCACTATTCAATTGAAAATCAGATTTTTTGAACACTAAGCTCGAAAGGTTTTAATCTAGTTTTAGTTTTAAAAAGTATTAATCCCTTAATAAAGTAATTTAGGTCAATAAGTTGGGAGTTAAAATAACTTTTTGCCCATCCAAACATCAATTCAAAAGTACCATAGGCCGTTTTGGCTTTAAACTTAAAAAGTAATAATAAACAGCCAAAACAAACAAAACTTCAATAACAACATTATTCAGTCAACACTATAAGTATTGGTCTAATGTTCGACCATAATGATAACAAAGATATGTCACTGTTTAATTAGAAAAATCACTACTCAGGACTTAAAGACCATTAGCTTAGCTTTAGCTCATCGGCGGGTTAAATGGTTGAACGTAGCGCCGCATTTTCAGTAAAACAAACAAAGCAAACGACTCACCGTGGAGTTGATTAAATAAGGACACAATATGGAATCAATCAGCAAACAATCTGTCGAGGTATTCTTTGAAGAATTTGCCGCCACAGAGACAATAACAGGGCGATCACCCTGAAATTAAGAAGAGTTCAACCCCGCCACAGTAAAGGATGGTTGGAAGTGGAGACTGAGCGTGTCTCGATTCCAAACAAACTCCATAGCTGTTCGTTTATAGTGTGAACGTGATCAGAACAGGATCAGAACATAGCACCTTCGTTCTGTATTTACTTCTTTTACTTTCCTTTGATTCACTCCTGGTAAAAATGAACAATGCAAACTTTCCCTCAACTGGTTAGTGCACAAAGTGTTTTTGAGAAACGTTTCTTTCCAGCTGTTTGTCAAACGATTAATGGCAGACCTCTATGCAGCGAATAACATCTTTCCTTTGAGGAGTGTGCAGATACCTCTCACATGTGTTTTCACCCCTGTAGAAGCTCTCCTCCATCACCTTATCTCCTTCTTTCCTCCCCCTCTGTTTATCTTTGAGGCTCCCCTCCATCGCTCCACTGCTTGTTTCTTCTCCTCTCTTTTATCTTTATCTCTTTCGCTCTGGTCCTTCTCCATCATTGTGCATCTCTGGGCCACAGGCATCCCTTCGGCACTGGACGGCATGCTGGTGAGCTACTGCCTGACCATTATATAGCTAAATTTAGCTTGTGTGAGTCACGTGTGTGGCCACAGGTCATGCTCCGAAACGACAGCTTACATTAATGTGAACCCCAAGGCTCACCATCTACTCTTAGTCAGAGTGTGATACAATTAATTTTTTTTCTTTTGGCTCGACACGGGGGTAGGGTTTGTGCCGCATGAGTGAACGGGTGCACGTGTACGTCTGTGCCACATGACCATCTGCCTCATCGGGTGCATTCATAGGATACGTGTTTGGTATGTAAAGAGGGAGGCTGGACGTGTGTAGGATGCGCAGAAATCTGCTGGAGAAGATTAATCCTTGGAATTTTTATGAGTTGGTGTTTTTGGTTGAAATGTGTTAGAAGGTTTGTGGAGGGTGAAGAGGTGAGGTGGTGAAAAGTATGAATGAGAGAGGTCTGAATAGTGTGGACCCCTTAAATCTTCTGTGGTTTTTGCTTAGGCCCCCCCAAAAGCAGCATTCTCTATTCCCATTCCTTAACAGGTGGTTTTGTTCAGCAAGGTGTTGGCAGGTCTGTCTACTAAAACCTCAGACGTTGAGACTCTTGAAGGTGACAAAAACACACCCAGTTCTACCATTACATCCTTCAGAGGATGTCATTTTCAACTAAAGTGGAGAATGCTGATTTGTTTTTTTTTCCAAAGGACAACGATTTCCCATATTTATCTATTTGAGGTCATCAGAAGAATATTGTATTTTGTGTGAACCCTTTAAATGAGCAATTTTTGTTTCCCTTATTTTGGGTTAAAACTGAGAAAAGTAATTTTTCCCTCCAAAGGAGAGTCAGTGAGAGGGTTCTCAGGTAAAACTACATCCTTTGAGTTTTTGATTGAGGAGTTCCTCTGTTTTTACTTCATGTATTTTTGCATTGTTAAAAATGTCTGTTACCTAAATGTTCTGATTGTTCTTTTTTGAGCAGCAGTTGTTTTGAACAACTGAAAATCAGCGTTACCGTTATGCAGCAGTGTCTCTCCTGATCTGACGAGCTATCACCGGTCAGAGGACTACCTCCTGTTTCTTGACTTTGCTCACTTTGAGTGATGTCATCAGTGGGTGGAGATGAATAACTGATAGAACGGTATTTCAAAATGACCCAAACATCCCTTTGTTGTCATGTCAAACAGAGGAGCCTTGTGCTACTCAGGCCTTCTTCTCTGTATAAAAGCACTACAAAGACACACAGCTTGACCTTAAATCCTTTGAACAGAACTTCCTCTTATACCTTTTGCGAGTTTCCACTCTGTAATTCAAGAGTTTTCAGCTTGGAATTGATTAATTCTGTTAGCTATAAGAAATGTGGACTAAAATCTAAGCTGTTGAGCTGCCAGTCAAAGGGTGAACAGCTCCAGTGAGTTTTGGGTGTTGCCTGAGTCTCTTCCCAGTGGTCAAATCTCCAGAGGAATACGACCAGGAGGCATGTCTGAAGCACCTCAGCTGACTTGCTGAGGAGGAGCAGCAGCTCTACTCCAGATGACAGACATCCTCAAATGATCTCTAAAGCTGAGACACCATAAAGGTAAACCACTTTATCCAAGATCTCATTCTCCAAGTCGAATTCCAAAATTCTGACCATAGACAGGTAGCATGGTGCAGTTGGTGCTGCCTCACAGCAAGAAGGTCAAAGGGTTGATTCCTGGCTGCTGCCTTTTCTATGTAGAGTTTGTATGTTCTCCCCATGCATGCACCTCCAAGAACTCTGGCTTCCTCCTCACATGGACCTAAAACATGCATGTTATGTTAATTGTTGACTCTCAAATGTCTCTAGGTGTGAGTGAGTGTGTAAATGGTTGTATGTCTTGTTTGTCTATTCATGTTTCCCTGTAATGGACTAGTGACCTGTCCAGAGTGTCCCCCGCCTCTCACCCTGTGACTGCGTGAGATACAAGATACCAGCTCCCCATGACCCTTACTGGATGAAGCGGTGGATGGGTGCATGGATGGATGGATGGGTGGGTGGATGGATGGATGGATGGATGGATGGATGGATGGATGGATGGATGGATGGATGGATGGATGGATGGATGGATGGATGGATGGATGGATGGATGGATGGAACTTAGACCAACCAACTGAGAGCATTTTTTTCCAGCACAGCTTCTCCAACACGACACTCTATTTATCACTTCCACCTCTTCTTGAAGTAAATAGAGTTCTTCTTACTGATGGCATGAAGTTCACTTTAAAGTGATAATATGCAGTTTTGCTTGTTTTGGGCTCCCTCTGGTGTCCGTTTTAAATCACTGCATTAAACAAGTTAGCACATTGTTTCAGCTTCTAAACACCTAAATCTACCTGTTGAAATGTCTCCTCAGCCTTCATAGCTTTCTACAGGAGCGGTTATTTACTCCTTCAAAGAAATCAGCTGTGTTCAAGCAGGGAGAGATTGAAAAAAATCAGGAATCATGAGCTAAAAACACTCTGGAGCTAGCATAACAGCTAGCCACTTTGGGTTAGCCTAACCCTCGTGAGACACGTGACTTCCTGGGTACCGGGACGGCGATGGAGATTTTGCAATCGTGGTATTCCAGATCTAATCACCAGATGGAGCTAAGTGACTTTTCATTAACTCTGTAAAGGGTCATATTAGCACATACTGGCTCAAGGAAAAGATTTAAAAATATGAAAAAGTTTCATACTATCACTTTAATATGGGCTGTTAAATCGTGAGGTTCATCTTGTTCACAATACGTCGTTGAACTAAAATACAACATAAAACTCAATGAGATTGCAAAATGGTAAAATAGATAAAATTATATATTTATAACATATAAAACAGACCTAGCTGGCATGCTTAGAAGTATGTAGAAATTAGGACTTTAAGGGTATTACTATACACTTTTAACTTGCTCTGACTTGCTTCACCATGGGCTTATACGTCACACTCAGGTGCTCTAGCGGAACCAACATGCTGTGCAACAGTTCCTACCTGAGACTCTTCAAAATAAATGTTCTAATGACACATAAAATATACATAATGCAAAAAAAAAAGAATAATACAATAACTAAGTTATGATTGTAAAACCATTCATCACTCAGGAAAAAGTCACCAAGACATTTGAACTCTTCACATGAGAGAGAGACTCGACCCACCAGGAGCATTCCAGCTTTTCCTGGTTGACAGCTGCATTTTTTACAGTCACCTAATGTTAAGCATTAAAAACCATTAGATTTATCAGACAATGTAAACAGTCTCTGGAGGTTAGGAAATATTTTTAAAAAGTAAAATACATCAAATCTAAATTTGTCCTCTGTGACGTCTCACCAGTAGGTCACAGCAGCTTTGATCAGCTGTTTGAAGGATTTTGTTCTTTTCATACTTTCAAAGAAAAAACACATGAAAAAGAGTCATTGTTATTTTAGATTAGGATTTGCATTGAAAAACGTGATCTACTAACAGCTGATGTGACTGAGCTTCCTCTTTGGGACAATAGCTTCCTGTAGTTCTTCTCTTTAACACACACCAGTTGTTCTTATTCAAGGATTCTTAATATTATGATTCTATTTATCCATTAAAAATAAATGTAAGATGCTAATTGCAATGATTGTTAGTTTTTGGTTCCTTCCAAAGAGCTACATGAAATTAAATTACACAGTAAACCAAAGCTCAGGAGGAACACATGCAGTAACACTATACGTGATTTATTTTGACCGTGTGACAAAATGCATTTTTACATGTCTAAGAAATGATCACAAGGCAGAAGCAGCCAGTGGCCAAAAGGAGACGTGTCTATTTTTAAAGAAGCTCCCGCATACAGCAGAATCAGCCTGATGGATTCAAACAGAAACACTTTAACTAACCCTCTGATTAAAACATCACAGCAACTAGCAAGGTCACAAAATACTGCTGTAACTGGTTTATTAAGCAGCGATTTAGTAGTAGTGTGTTTATTAGTAGCTAATTTATTAGTAAATGAAACACTGGTTTATTAACTTGGTGATTGATTTATTAATAACTGGTTTATAAGCTACTGATTTATTAGGGATTTGAATCTGAGAACAACTCATGACTCAATTCGATTAGGATGACGACTCGATTCAGAATTGATTCAAATCAAGTTACAATCCATTCTCATTTAGTAACAAAGCGTTGAATTCCAGGATGAACTACTGTCCTCTAAGTTAGAGAGCTATGAGTAAATTATTTTATTACTTAAAAGAAAAACTGGTTATGTTCAAGAAAATGCAGATTTATAATGAATGATTCTAAATTTGTAGATGCAGAGGCCATCTTTAACAAAGAAGCTAATTTTATTGTTTTCATTTGTTCATGGTTACCTAATAGTAGCTTTGAAAGTGAAATATTTTCAAGTTTGTGTGGCAAACCAGTAACTTAAAAATAAAGTACTTTAGGTTTCTTACAAAGGAAAATGATTTCTAATTTATCAGTACCTAAAAAGCTCTTTTGAAATGAAACTAGTGATAGATTTACTTTTCTGTTTTGAAAACACTTTTGGATCCATTTTTTGTCACTTCTTATCATTGTTAGTATTTTATGATGACAGCTGGAGGCACTACCTGACCTGACTGCTGTTAATAACATGTCTGTAATACCTCTTAAAACCAACAACCTTGTAGTTCACTGAGGTCAGTAAATGTGATTCGAACAAACGATTCTGAGGAACTTTGTTTAGTCCACTTGATGTAGTTTTGTATTCAAATCTGGAGGTCATGGTTGTGAAGAGGAAAGAGGAAGTCAGGAAGTTGTTTGTGTTGGGCAACAGCACGGCACAAAAACAAGATATCTGTGTGTGTGTGTGTGTGTGTGTGTGTGTGTGTGTGTGTGTGTGTGTGTGTGTGTGTGTTGCCAGCTCTCTAAGTGGTCCTTGACCTTGTTGAGTAGAAGTCCAGGCGTGATGCTGAGTGTGTGTGTGTGTGTGTGTGTGTGTGTGTGTGTGTGTGTTTGTGGTTCTACTCCACAGCTTTTCATTGTGTTTACACTGTTGAGTCACGGAGCTGAGAGACACTCAGTGCAGGAGGGGAGTGATCTGATTGTTGGAGGGTTGTGAAGTCGCCTTTTGGAGATGCACTTGATGCATGAGTGCTCTCGTCTGAAGCCTTTATAGTCGGTTAGCGTTGAATCCACTTTAATAGTCCCATGGTGTTTGAAATGTAGCCTTTATGTGGGTTTGTGCATCCTGTTTGCACAGTTATGATGACACAATGAAATGAGTGTGTGTTGAGATTGTTTTCTACTTTGGCTGACGGGGCTTTCAGAGAGGCTTCATAGAGCTGCAACTACTAAGTTAACTTATCAGTCAGTTTTTCCTGATTAGTCAATCAGTCAGTGATTATTTCTATCAATATGTCATGTAGATCCACCACCTGCTCCAGTCTGTCTGCCTCTCTGAAATATTACAACTTTTTCCAGTATTTGACATCGATGACCAGTGAAACAACAGAATTTGAAAGTAAGTGTTAATTAGAGGAGATTAACTAATAATTTACTCTAATATTGAAAAACTGTGCAGCTACTCCTATTTACTCCAAACACATTAGCAAATATAACTGAAACAATGTTCATTTAACATTTTTCATGAGATCTTGATACAGTTGATGCAAACAACTAACTTTACTCACTAACACCTACCTATGGAGAGATGCTGCATCACAGCTGCAGGCTGTTCCAGTTGTTTGTGCACTGCAGTGGTGCTGCTGTGCAGAAAACTCTATTTTGTGTTTGTTTTCAGTGAAGTGTCCCCACACTTTGGAAAGTCTCAGAAAACGTCCAGGTCTGGGTCACAGGAAATAAACCCAGACTGTCCCCTCCACTCCAGAGACTTATTTTTGCATTTCTTTAACCTTCCCCTGTCCAATTCACCATTCAATTCAATTCATTAAGAAAAGGACAATAAAAATATCATCTGATGCACCATACAGCATTAAGCTAATTGTCATTTAGCAGGTCAAGAATAAACAGGAGGAATTAAAAACTGATAAGAATGAGAGAAAAGTCATAGTTCAGACTTGATTGGATTTAAAAGAACTGACAGAGCTGCAGCTCTTCACATCATCATCAGAGTGCTCTATTGGTTTTTCACAGAGAAAGCCGTTTGCACTAAAGAAAGCAAAGGTACGGTACGATCTCACGAGGATGTTCTGACTGTCATGAATGTGGCAGGTGGGACCCAAAAAGCAGGAGGAGGAGATGGTTTCAAGCTCACCAAAAAGATTTTATTAACAAAAACAGGACTCGTCTACACAGACAGGAATCAGAGACCAAAAACAGATGAACTGACAGAAAGAGACAGGGCTTAAATACACTGACAAACGAGCAGCACACGAGGGACGCCTGGGGCAACTAGACAGGGAAGACCGGGACAAAAAAGACATAAACTGGCACACAGGGGCGGGATCATGACACTGACAGACCTAATGGAAGCTGGAGAGCGAGTTTGTACAAAGTCACATAGAAGAGGGGCCAAACTATTTAGAACTTTAAAATCAAGACATACTGTAAACTGGCTTAAATTTGTCAAAACTCTGTATTTTTCTAATTTTCTACAGTGATGGTAGTATGCTGGATTTTTGTCCAAGGTTGGTTTTTAAAGTTTGTTTGTGCAAAGACTCAGTGGGTTTTAATGCTTCTTCACCAGCCTGTTCACAACTGGTGACACTGGTAACATTTGGGAGTGAGTCATGGCTGCATAAATATCTTGGCCACATCCTGAAAAAAGACTCAAGCTGAACTTATTATGTAAAATTTAGATATGGATCCAGAAAAAGGCCCAAATTGGTAACTTTGACTAGAATGTTAACATTGGAGGGTTGCTCCACAGCATTATAAAAACATTTTCTAAGACATATGTGTCTTGTTGCACACGCGTGCTTTACGCTCTTCTTCGCTGGTAGGGCTGTGTGCAGTCTTTACAAACTATATGCAATACTACCCTCAGGGGTGTTGTAGTGCATTTCAGTTATTGTGGTTCTTTGTGATTGGGGGCTCTGTTAACGACACCTTCACACTAAGAATACAGATTTTTTTGTAGTCCACGTTGTTGATGATGTCAACTAATCGTTGCAGCCCTGATTCATAGCAGCAGCAACAAAAAGAAAGAGAGCATAATAAAAAGTACCGGCGATGAACCGATAGAGCTCCATATGACTTGCACATGGCTCTGTTCACTTGTTATCCTGACAGACTGAAGACATTAAAAGTTGGAGGGCGTACAAGAGACAGACGGAGGAAAAGGAGGGAGGAGACAGGGGGACAGGGTGACTAAGTCAGGAGAAAGGGGAAGTCTCCATGCAGAAAAAACCAGAAAGAGGGAGGGAAGGAAGGAAGGAGATGTTGCATGTGGCTATTTGGGGTAGCAGCTGAGTTATGGAGCGAGACAGAATAGCTGGTAAGTCGCTGCTCTTTCCAAACTTCTTCTCTTTGTTGCGTTCTGAGGCGGTCAGCTAGAAGCCACCCTGCTCGTGTTTGCTTTGTTTGCGGTGGGAGCAGCTGCTTGGAGACCTCTGTGTGTGTCTGGTTTCACTTCTGATGTGTGTCTGTAGATATAAACGTTCACCAAGAGCCGCTCTCTTTCATTAAAACTGGGCAGACAGTGAACTGGAGCGTTTTGGTGATGTGCTGTCAAAGGCGACTGCACTGAGTGACAAATCTCTCAGGGCAAAGTGGAGCTGTGATTGACAGGTTTGGACTCGCTGCACGCACACACGACTACGTCCCACTGATAAATGAGCAGAAGGACGTTTTCATCGTCACATGATTTAGCTGAAGGCGCTGAAGGAGTCCAGCTGTCAGATTAGTTCTGACTGGATCGTGGTTTATTTTAACTCACGGGGGATGGAGAGCTGTGCTTCTTCTTTTAGGATATTCTTTAAACAGCAGCCACAATCCTTTAATTTCCACACCAAGAATAAAAAGCAAGGACAAAATGTTTATATTTGCATTATTTGTTCATTCGGGGCAATAAGGGTCATAATCAGGATTCCTAAAACCTCCCAAAATGCTTGAAAAGCGATGTGGCTTGGTCAAGGTTTTGAAAGTGGATGAAGTTCTAGTAAATTTCTTATAAGTGCTTGAAACTGTAACCAAAACTGGTTTTAAAACATTGAATTTTATGTGGTGCTCTACCTTGACCTGCCAGTTAAAGGGTTAAAGAACGTCCTCCTCCTGTCCAGTATCTGCTGGTGTTGAGACTCTGCTTCTGCTTTCTTTACTTCTCCTATTTATGTTCAGGCTTTGCATCAACTTGAGCAGATTAATCTCTAATTTGACCGTTAATAAGGAAGTCTGATCTCAACGGGTACAAACACTCATTTTTATTCCCACATGATGGCGCTGTTGCTGTTTAGTCTCCCTCCTTCCTGCAGACAGAGAGCTGTGCATTATGGGCTGTTTTCCATGTGGATGATTTATTATTTTCCGCAGACGGAGAGATATTTTTGTTTATGGGATGTGGAGGAATGTAGCCAGCTCACACCAGATGGGGGGGTGTGACGACGCGGAGGTGAAGTTAGAAAGCATTATTTATTTTGTTCCAGCAGCTCCACTCGTTTTAGGAAGTGTTGCTTTGGGTTGGTTCTCCCTGGTTGTTTGGACCCGTTGTCCTGGCGACGACAGCCACAGTAACCCCACCCACCTCTGCGCTCCCAGACTCAGGTTTTAGACTCCTTGATTCTGCTTCTGCAGCTCAACCATCCTCACCAAATGCCCTCTAACTCTTTGTTTGTGTTGAGAATGACTTTAATCTGTTCAGTACGACAGGTCATGTGACGTGGGCGTCCCATGTGGTCGGCACATTGACTTTAGGCTGCTTATTGATGAATAAAGAACACAACGGGAGGGGGGTGGTTGGTGCTTGAAGTGCTGCCAGTTAAACAGGAAGAAAACCACAGTCTCGTCCGTCGGACTGACAGTAATTACAGCCTTACATCAATTTGACTGATCAGACTAACAGTTCAACTCGTTAGAGCTGGAATTTAAAGGAGCACTCGGCTTTCCTTAAAAATATAAGCTCAGAAAGAAGTCTTTTAAAATTAGATCACATTTATTAACAGGATAGACCAGGACACACACACACACACACACACACACACACACTGCAGGACTGTCGGTAACATGTGTGTGACTCATGATGCGTCTCTGTTAAAGGTCAAAGGTGAAGTGTTTATATTAATATTGTGTTCTCATGTTAGTGGAATAAACCAATTTCATTCAGTTTCACCCACAGAGCACTAATCAGTGTGAGGAGAGAGGAAGGAAGGGAAGATTCGGAGGGAGGGAAGATGAATCAAAAATGGGAGGAAGGAAAGAAGAAATGATCGGAGAAAGGAAGGAGGAAGAGTGGGAGGAAGGATGGGAGTATGAAGGAAGCAAGGATGGGGGAAGGAATGATGATGGGAAGGAAGGAAGGATGGGAAAATAAGGAGGAAGGAGGACAGGAAATATGGAAGAATACTAGGAAGGAAAATGGAGATTGGGAGGGAATGGTGGGAGGAAAGAAAGATGGTATGAACGAAGGATGAGTAAGGAAGGAAGTAAGGATATCAAGGAGGGAGGAAATAAAGATAGATGGAAGGAAGGATGTGAGGAAGGATGAGATGAAAAATGGAAGGAAAGAAGGGAAAAAAGGAAGGAAAATGAGAGAATAGAATGAAGGAAGAAAGGGAGAAGGATGTGAGAAAAAGAAGATTTTAAGGACGCATGGGAGGGAGGAAGGAAAATGAAGTGAGGAAAGAAAGTAACAAATGAAAAAAGCAGGAAGGAAACAAAAAATAAAATGAGAAAACAGAAAAGGAAGAAAGGTATCGAATAAATGAAGAAGGAAAATAAAGGAAGGAAGGAAAGATATAGAGAGAATAAAATAAAGAGAGACTGAATGGAAGGGATGAGTACAGAAAGAAGGCAGGAAGTTGACAGCCAGAGTTTGAGTTTTGATCGTCTCCATCAGATCAAACTCAAACATCAGAACCAGGACGCGTCGTTTCATCTAGAGAACAGAAGTCACTGAACACAGAAAGAGAGAGAACTTTCTATCATCCTGATGCTTCGCCGTGTCGAGCTGCAGAGGCTTGGCTGGCTGACAGCTGTGATTATAGCCATGGTTTAAGGAATGGAGGCGTTTAACTCCAACAAATGGACTGGAGTCTACAGCCGCCATGGTGACAGTCTAAAAACAGAAATGGGACTTTTATTATAAGTGCTGATGGTGGAGGAGCATTAAAGGGTCAGTTATTTATCTACAGAATAAACCCTTCCTCCTATCCTCCCTCCCATCCTTCTTTCCTTCCTTTCTCCATATAGCTTCCCATCTCTCCTTCCTTCCTCCTCAACCTCCTATGCTTCCTTCCTCCTCAACCTCCTATCCTTCCTCCCTCCCTAACCTCCTTCCTTCCTTCCTTCCGATATGTCCTGCTTTCCTTCCATATCCTCCAATCTGTCCTTCCTTCCTCTCTCCCTATCTTTCCTTCCTTCTTCCCGATCCTCTAATCCTTCCTAACTCTACATGTCCAGAACTTAAAAGAACAAAACAAGTCTTTTTTGAACAATCTTTATTGAAATTAAAATAGAATTTTACAAAGTATCACACAAGGAAGATATAAGTATATTATAAATATAAGCAGTGTTGCTGAGTTCATACAACTATTTGAAATATTCCAGGGATACAGGTTCACACCCAGTGATGTGGACATCACCAGAGGAAATTGCTAACAGTATAAAAGAGAAATAAAAGAATGAGAGGATCTTTAGAGAATCTTTATATGTTGTGAATGTGGACACTCTAGTGAGTCAGTGAAGGTATTACAGGGTTTTTGTTACAGTAATGTGGACAGATGTTTTCAAAATCAAAGAATTATATCAGTTTTAACTATTTATTCCAAAGTAAAAGATTAGGCCTATAAAGCCAGGCTGAGATACACCAGAAATGAAAACAGAACCTATATTTAAATAATAATAATAAAAGAAAATGGAAGTCAAAGCAGCAGTAAAAAACAAAACAAAAAGCAGAGCCTTAAATACAACAGCAGGACCAACCGCGTCCATAGACATGAACTCAGAGCTGAAGGAAGTCACTCAGTTCTCCATGTTCCCTTAAAGAAGTGTAGAGGAAATCCTGAACGAGTAAACGCCCTCGGTTCTCCTCCCTGTGTTCCTCCTGCTGTTCCTCTGATTATTATACAGAAATGATAAATGAGTGAGTCATGAAAACAGTGGAGACAGAACGTTACTGAAGCTGACAGGGAAGCCCCGCCTTCCAGCTTCCTGAGGGAGGACTTTCCTAAAAACACGATGGACACACACAGGTTAGATACCCGACTCCTGGAGGAGACCACATTAGTACGGGCTTATGCAAAAAGGAGAGCAGCTCCTGTCTTCAATGCATTAATACATTTGATAGAATAAACTTTTAGAAATAAAATAGTTTAGATTGTCCACACAGGCTTCAGTTTAATCCAGTTAGTACAAAAAACATGGATGATGCTTTTTACAGTGCAGTTTTATTACCCCAGCAAATGTAAGTGTTATGAGTTCTACCTCTTTAACAGGGTTTGTACTTTAAAAACTATATTTCAAATATAAAACATGCACTCTGCTATCTAGTGGAGGATATGAGTACTACTGGTTGCAAGATTCTATTAATTATTGTAATTTTCTGTATCATTTTTCCATATCAGGCGTCAAAGGGTTAATAAAAACATGTAGGTTGAGACAAGAGGACGCTAAATCTTTATGTGGGTTCCTAATTCTGAGTGAGCTTAATCTGTTATCTCCCTTCCTGTTAAGCTCTGATTTGTTTCTGGTTATTTTAATCTATTTTTTAAAAAGCTTTCTGTATTTTTTAATCTCCCATCCAAACACAATAAATGAACACATTCATTGGAATAACATACAGAGTCGTACTACTGTGATGATCCCAGTTCAGAGTATTAAGTTCAGTTGTTGGAGCATGAGTATAATTTTTTAAGTGACTTAATTGTCTCTTGTTCTTTGTGATTTTACAGAAAAAATATGCAAATCCTGAGTTGGAATCACACTGAAATGAAACACACAACACTTTTGTGAGGTTTTATTGCAAAAAAATGAGAAGAAATGGAAGGATAATTAGGATTATTTGAAATTAAATTGATTCAGAAAATTTGCTCAACCGTTGCAATTTGATCCACCACAAATAAAACCTCACAAAAGTGTCACAAGTTCAATGTCAGTGTGATTCTGGACTGCATTGATTCTCACAATATCAAGTCTCCAACTATCAGTGAGATACTGGCTTTAGGTCTCAACCTGCTTCATGTGGGAGGATAGAGCAAAAACAATACACATATTAAACTTAATATAACTGGAGGACATATTTACAACATATCACAGTGGAGCTGAGATGGGGAGGAAATGCCTGCTACTGGTTTTAAGGAAGTTATTTTCCCTCAGCTGCTAACCTAAAACCAGATTGAGTAAAGTAACTTTCATATGATAATCCTGCTGAGTAGATTAGTCGAAGATGATGTAAATTTGTTCTTTCCAAGTTATGGTTTCTGCCTATAAAAGTTCCACGACCTAAAAAAAAAGCCTATAGACAAAAATACTTCAATACCAGAGCAAACTGAGTCATAAAGCTGCCAATTTCAAACTCTAAACTGCTATAAAGACTAGTTCAACAAGTGTTATTGTCTAATAAACTTGCTAATAAAAGCTTTGAAGCGACATTGGAAACATGCATTTCTAAATGTAAAGAGGGTAGATACACAAAGACACCGTTTTGGAGACATTTAGCAGCTCGGGGACTTCAGGCTAAAACGTTACGGGGAAACACACGCTAAGGCCTCTGAGTTTACTGGGCTATTTCAGGGCCAGACATGAAAACACACCCGTTTCTACAGTCAAGAAACCACATGAGCACATGTCCATAGTCGTATATTAAAGCAATGTTAGTCAGTGTAAACACACACACACATTGCACACACACACACACACACACACACACACACACACACACACTCAATGTTGCAGCTTCCCGTCGTTCTGTAGCTAAACTTTACCTTGTAGGCTGTATGTTTAAGTTTAATTACAGAGACGTAGCTGTGTGTTTTCTACAGAACGGCCCACAGCCTCGTGAAAGTAAAAACTAACAATCATGTACACACAAATACAAACATATATTTGAATGTAAACCTCGGTTGTTGCAGGTGTTTAAGACAGAAAAGGTTTGTTCATTTCAATAGATTAGTGCTGCAAATAATGACAAATTTGACACTCTAATCAGCAGGTTTTTTCTTGATTAGTCAGTGATTTTTTTCAGTCAATGTCTGCTTCCTGAGGGTTTCCTGTTCTCATAATTCAGAGATTTATAATCACTCTAATATTACATGCTGTAGCGTGATCAATATATGCTCTGACCTCTGACCTACGTGATCATCAAAAACAGTAATCCATCTTCTTCCCAATAACTCGGATTATAATGACTCTTTTATTATGTTTTAACCTGAATCAACATTCCTCCAAGGTCACGGTCGTATCGGAAGAATCCACTGGACTCTATATAATAATAATAATAAAGACTCTTGGTGTCTCTTCCTAAAATGACACTTTAATCTGTTACAGAAATGTCTTAAAATAATTAATGCACTTTCTCTTACAGCATTGTGAATGTTTGATACAGCTTCAGTATTATTGTTACTTTGCTAAAAGGTTAAATCAGTATTATTACTTATTTCTACTTTGCTAAGGATAAATAAGTATACTTTTTCACACTCCTTCCACTAGGTGACATATGACTTTAGAGCCTGAGTCACGTGTCTTGTTTAGAGTCTCCTGGCTGGCTCGCCACATGTAGTGTGTATAAAAGCTAATGTTTTATTACTCACCTTCCGCTTAATTATCCAGTTTTACCTAGTTTTATACACACTACAATGCACAAAAAAATGGCAGAGCTGCTCCTATTTCCTGATACTTTAAACATGTTAGCAAATATAACTGAAATGATGTTCACTCAGCATTTGTCTGTGAGACCTTGATCTAAATATTTCTGAACAAATGCCAACAGTAAAAAGTGACACTAACTTTGAACAGTAAAACACACATACTATGGAGAGATGCTGTGTCACAACTGCAGGCAATTACAAATGTTCATGCATTGCAATGATTCTGCTGTGGAGAGACAATCTGCATTTGACCCTACACTGGGGCAGTGATGGCTTTGCATCCCATGGGCTCCCTCCCCTTCTCTACCGAGCTCGTGGCTTTATCCTGGGATCGATGGATGCTGTTCGTCTTATTGGGGCTGCAAGGTTCCTTGACGTGCACAACCCCCTCACTCTGGTGGGGCTGGGTGGTGGTGGGGCGGCACCTCCCTCACCCTACACCTGATTCACAAATTACTCCGGGTGACACAAAAACACTCACACATCCACAAACATTTATACTTACATTTACAGTCATATGACATACACACACTTATACAAACACACACACACAACACCTGTACACACAAGAATATAGAGACACACACAAAAACAACAACAAAGAAAACCAAATACATTCACATTTAGATTAAGACACAAAACATACTACATTAAAACTGCACAGCTTATGATGTCATAAACATCCTATACTCTTTCCAGTTTACGCAATGAGCTATTAATTTTTTTCATTATTATCTAGTGTGTGTGTGTATGGGTTTAATATCAAATGTTTTTCATTAAAGGCCTGTGTTCCACCAGTTGAAAACCACTCTTATAGGTGACTAACTAGGCTTCCCAGTGATATAAAATCCACCACTAACTGGTTTCATTAAAGAGGAGAAAGGACTGAAGTTACGTTTCCAGACTGTGAGTACGTCACTCTGTTCTTCGTCCAGAGACACCTTCCCTGCTGTTGCATTAAGTCACCAGGCTGCTGTAGAAACACACAGCATCACTCTGTGTTACACTGACCTTTCAGGTGTTAGGGTTAGGGGCCACTGGTTGTGCTATTTGTGCTCTAAAGAATGCAGCTTTTCATGAGACCAATGTACATTTTGGAAACATTTTGTGCAGTTTTGCACACATTTATTCAAAAATCTGAATTTGGTTTGTTCCCTGTCGAATGAGGTCTCCTTTAACTCCTTGAAGCCTGAAATATGAATAATAAAAAAGTCTGTTTTAAAATCTGAACTATTTATTGGCTAAAATTACTATAAAAACTACATAATAATAGTTTTTATATAATTAATATAACAGTAATAGAGCTGTCTGAATCAATGGTACCTGCTTTTGATTTACTTTTGATTAAAGCATCTGTCAAACACATAAAAACAAACAGTAAAGTAATAAAATCGGCCCTTTCCACCTGTTGATTCTCCACCAGAGGGCAGCACTGGACTGGATATGGCGGTTTTTTTAATGAACACACTAATCCTAACACTCCATCTGGTCGCTTCAAGGCCAGACGTGGTTTGATACTAATTTGTAACAATAATCTACAAGAGGTAAGAGCTGATCTGACATCAGCTCTTTCATTCACTTACACGACCTTTAAAATTGTTATGGACATATTCAAACTCTTTTTCATAATGTCACATTTAGGGATGGGCCCTATCTGCCCGATACCGGTATCAGTTAAAGTTACCCGATACCAGAAACCGATACCAGTGGCTTCACTGTCTGTTAGTGATGGGACCAATTAACACTGATACGTGGTCTATTCGCAACTGACAGCCACACCCATTGGCACAGCTGCACCTTTGACAATGAAGGCAGTTTGACTTCTTTTGTTATCTTGAAAGTTTCAACTCATCCTATTGAAAAACAGCCATTCACACCTCCAACCGATTCATCACCCAAGCCCTTTCCCAACAATAACTCCTCTCCACACCCCTCCCTTTCACCCTCAGACCCCCTGCCTGCATTAACAGGCTTTTGTTTGTTTCGCCATGAAATTAAAAAGTGAACACAAAGCAGGCGTGCATAGTGCTTACAGTCACCCACCAAAAAATGAACGGTTCTCTACAAAGACTCGGTTCTCCTCGTTCACAGTGAAGAGCCGTTCAAAAGATTCGGTTCGTTCATGAACATCACTACTGTCTGTGACTTGTGATTTATGTTGTAATTTCCTATATTGAACACTAGGGGGAGCTATTGAGCTAAAGAGGAACAGTGTGGTTTGAGAGCTGGAGATGGTGCCAAATAGTTCATTTTATTTGGTTAAAATGTGGAAAACGGCAATAATTTCACTGTGAAATCACAGAAAATGGTTATTTTTCACCGTATATTTTAGTTTTGTGATAATTTTTATTAATATATATATATTTTTTTATCTAACTCAGTTATTTGTTGTAAAAAGCAGAGAAGAAAAAATAAAACCTGTATTGCAATTCGTTGCATTTTTTTGTGTGGTAGAAGTATCGGTATCGGTACTCGGTATCGACGAGTATCGGTATCGGATCGGTTTTGAAAAAAGTGGTATCGGCACATCCCTAGTCACATTTCATCACTCAGTCACCAAAACCAGTGATCATATCTCAACTTCCTCCAGGATATGGAATTCTGTCACTCATCCCACTGAGGGAGATGGGATGGGGTTTGGGAAACTTTGATAAATCATCACTTGGATCATTTAATCATCAACTTTTCAATGAGGTTTCTTTGTCACTGCAAACATTCGTCACTAAATTGGCCAAAGCATCTTCAGGGTAATGAAACCGAACCCCGAACATCAAAAGCCAACTTGTCATCAGTGTCTGCTGAAAAAAAAAAATCCCACTGAGTCAAATGTGTCCACCAAGCTCAGATTCCCATGTTCCTCCTGATAACCGAGAGGACAGGTTGGTGCATGCTCTTTGCCCATTGTGTCTTCAGCAGAAGGTCTCACTACTTAGATGTGTCTGTGTGTGAGAAAGTGACACGATTCTTCCTGGTTTGAAAGGGAACAGCTGTGTTGTAGCTTCAGAACTGGGAGCCACTTTAGCTGAAGAGCGTCTGGGTTTGTGACAGCGTCTGTACGTGCACACACGGGGGTTTAAGTGTGTGGGGGGCAGGGTACACACACACACACACACACACATAGGACATAAGAGGAGGGGTGTGTGTGTTTGTAACTACAGGAGGAGGAGACGGGGAGGAGGCTCGCCTTTTCCCTGATTGTGGCAATATAACAAACTTAGTGGGAAAGTCAGAGAAAACACACTGCTCCTTTAGGTGAGGCTTGTGGGCCTTGAGCTGTTGTTTTCTATTTTCTTGGGAGGTTTTTTTTTTTTTAGAATTAACAAGTAACCACTTCAAGGGAGGAGATTTGTTT
>SSNR01000094.1:523854-610765 GCA_006937965.1 Callopanchax toddi
GTAAAGGTGGTAAAAATCACAAAGTATTTCAACTGTTGTAACACGGTGCACTTACACACATTAGAGCTGTAAAAACAGCTGTTTGATATGTAATATTTAGTAGCTTGTTCTAGATGTTAATTATTAATGTTTGAATGTTGAAGGTTGTGCAGCTGCTGCTGCTCCTATTGTGTCACTAAATATGTTTTAATGAAAAAGTGCAACCAGTAATCACTAATATGTGTAATAATTAAGTGTACCATCAGTGTTATGGAGACTAATGATAAATATATTTCTCATCTAAACCAGTTATTTGATGCTATCCATCCTCTCAGATTCAGGTGATTGATTTAGGTTATCCTGTGTTTATTTTAGTGAAATGAAACCTTTGACACATATATAGGAGGCTATTTAGTGACCACTGTGCAGTGAATAAGTAAAGATTTGGAACACAGCCTCAGACTTTCTTCTTTAAAAGAAAAACTTTCCAAGTTGAAAATGTGATCACTCCTTTTTTTAAATTGGATTCTGAAAACCAACAAACTTGTGATGTACACTGCAAAAACTGATTTCTAATAAAGTAAAATAGCCTTGTTTTTTGACATTTTGTCTTATTTTTGTCTAAAAAGAAAATTTATTCTTACAGCCCTACTTGAAATAGGCCAAATCTTCTTAAATATGGTCAAATTTTCTAGATTTGAGCAAAAAAATTTGCAGATGGGGTAAGCAAATTTTGCTTTGCTAGATTCCTTAAAAATAGCAACATTTTCTGCATTTAGATTTTAGAACAATTCGCTAGTTTTAAGGAATCTAGCCAAGCAAATTTAGCTTACCCCATTGGCAGATTTTTTTTTTGCTCAAATCTAGAAAATTTGACCATATTTAAGAAGATTTGGCCTATTTCAAGTAGGGCTGTAAGAATATATTTTCTTTTTAGACAAAAATAAGTCAAAATGTCTAAAAAAAAAAAGGCTGTTTTACTTTCTTAGAAATCAGTTTTTGCAGTGTATGTTTAATGCAGTTGATTTCTAAGGACTTTTAAAAAGCATCTTATTTTTCTGTAAACACTTTTTAGTGATGACATCACAGATAAGAGCTGTAGGAACACTGGTGTGTGTAGATGGTGGTCTGGGTGGGGTGGGGTGGGTGTCCCTGTGATGCTGATCCAGTAAAACACAACAGTGAATCCAAAAATAAACAGTCAAACAAATATTTTATTTTATTTCAAGAGTTTTTCTTCTCTTGTTGACAATAGCTCTTTAACTTTAGGTCATACATTTTATTTATTTGTTAATTTATTTTGAACAGGATTAAATTATACATTGCAGTCCCAGAAAAAAATAACAAAACAAAAAATAATAAAATAAAATAACATTAAAATATACTGCAATTGAATGAATAATTCCACAGATATCAAAGTAATGCACAATACGCTCCTCATTTTAATGATGTCATACAACACAACTAATTCCCGTCCACACTGTAAAACGTGTTGCTCTGAAAACTGCTCACACACTGAGTCATTTCTGAATCAGTCCCTGTTGCTAAACGCTCCGTCCCTCCCACACACTGACATCCTTACCCCGGGCTATGGGTCTTAAAGTCACATGGTACCAAGAAGAACGCGGAGCACAAACTTCTCTTTGTTCCCACATCAATACCAGATTAAAAGCAGCCTCTTGGTGTAGAAGACGGTTAACCATAAACTGATCAAAGAAGCAGAATGCAGCTTCACCTCTTCACCTGTCAGAGTCTGAGGCCTCCAGCCCCTCCAGCCAAAACGCAGGAAAACAATACAGCAGGGACTTCAATGATTTCAAAAACCAGTGAAATCCTCAGTCGGGCGCATCAGCCTCTTAGTGCAAATGAAGCTTTCCAAATGCCGTTAGACATCAAGTCTCTCATCATCAGACTTCATTTTTGAATATTTCCGACTTCACGAAACACTTTAGCTCTCTCAGAGTTTCACTTTTCACGGGATATCAGCCAAACCAGCAGGAAATCGAGCAGTAAATCTGACTCGGTGAGCTGCTCTGCTTCTGGGCAGCGCCGACAAACCTGACACCGTCAGCGGGCAGCCGAAGGAAGTGTGCTTTTGACGGTGCAGCATTAAGGGGTTTTCTTACCAAGCAAAATACCACAGTTTGAAATTTCATCGTTTATTGTTTGGCCTTGTCCCGTCAGTACGGAGAGTTAGTCGTGTGTTTCCTCGTCTGACCACATAATCTTCTATTCTGTGTAGATAAAGCTGCTCTGTGTGTATAAGAGGGTTTTATACAGAGGAACTGTCTTCACTGCTTGACTTTTTACACGACCGCGTTATTCCAAGGCCAGATTCAAGGCTGTGAAGTGACCTACTTTGAGAAAGAGAGGATAATGTAAGTTTATGTAGCTACAGAGGTTGCACATGTGACGTAGGAGGAAACCTCCGTTCCCCCCTTTGACCCCCTCCTCATAGAGCTGAGAAGACTACGTTCACTGCAGGTCTTAATGCTCATGGTTGTTTCTGTGTGGTTGTTCACATTACAGTTTAAATGCCATCAGGCTCCATGTGAACAGTCTGTGGTTCTGAAGCAACCCAACTGTTCAGAAGGTATGACGTCACACATGCGCTGTATTTAGGGGAGTAAATATGGATGCTACATGCTAGCGTGTGTCAATTAAATGAAAATAGACACAGAACAGCGATTAAGTGATGAAGTAAAGCTTGTTTCATCCATTGTTTACAATTCACCTTGTTGCTTCCTGTCTCCCCTGAGTTTTTCCATCCATCACGACTTGAGATAAAAGTGGGATGAAGTGCAACAGGTCCAGGAGGGAAGCCCAGACATCCCTCTCCCTAAAGACTCCCCAGTTCATTCTGGGAGACTCCAAGGAGTCACCAGGCTTAAATCTCTCCAGCAAGTCCTGGGTCTTCCCAGGGGTCTCCTTCCAGCAGGATGTGCCTGGAAAACCTCCAAAGGGAGGCGCCCAGGAGGCATCCTAATCAGATGCCCGACCCACCTCACCTGACTCCTGTCAATATGGAGGAGCATCCCCCTGGAAGACGGAGCTTCTCACCTCATCTCTAAGGCTGAGCTCAGCCACCATATGAAGGAAGCTCATTTCAGCTGCTTGTATCGGGGATTTCGTTCTTTCGGTGATGATCCACATCTCATGACCATAGGTGAGGGTAGGAACGTAGAAGCACCACTTTGCCTTTCGACTCAGCTCCTTCTTCACCACCACAGACCAGAGCAATGCCCTCATTACTGAAGACGAAGCTGTTCTCTGGGTCATTGCTCCTGGTAGTTTCTCCCATGGCAAGTGGCGTCCGGTGAGGGGTCAGACAAAGAGCGGTTCAAAGATCTTGATGGAGGATGACCAAAATAACCTCGCCCGGAAGTGGGAGTCCGGAGCCCTTCTTGAGCCAGGCCTGAGAGGGGAGCTCATCGGTGAGCACCACCTGCGAGGAGTCACGGTCGAGGTCAGTGCTGTGCAGGAGGGGGCAGAATGGATGCAGCAGAATCAAAACAAAGTGATTCAAACTGGAGGAAAGTTGTAGTGCAGCTGAATGAAAAATATTTAACAAAAACTCAGGTTTGTTTTAAAACAATTTACTGTAGGTACATAAATGTTGACCTGCTCCTTTTGGTTGGCATTATGTTCACAGGTAAGACGTCAGCTCCTCCACTGCAGGATGACAAGAACGTATTTATACTGCAAAGGAAACCTGCACAAAACACAACCTCATTTTAAAGTTTGTTTAGTTTAATATTAACTGTGGCCTGAGGATGGTTTATTCCAACAGCTGTTGTCAAATAAACGCACAAAACGTCACCCAGAGAAATCAAACTAGAACAAACCCGTCCGTCTGATTAGCCTCGGATTTTCTGATACATACACAATAATATAAACATTTTCAAATTATAAACAATTTTTACATCTGTTCTTTAAACGTCAACAATAAAAACAAAACAGCTTGAATGACCTAAAAGGTTCACTCAAGTTCTCGTTGCCTAACAGAAAAATCCTGATTTAGAGTCCAGCCTGCCTTCAGTTTAAAAACGGGTTCATAAATATATCAGGAAACATGACTTCTGATCACTTTAATGTCTGTCGTCTGAAAATGTTTTGGAAAGCTTCAAGTAGACCAAGAGCCTTTAATAGATGATAAACTTGATCCAGAGGTGAGGTAGGGTCAGGGTGGAGGAGGGGGTCACTGATGTCACATGAGGAACATAACCTCTACTGAACACTTTAGCTCATTAAAAAGCTTCATTTGTTTCAGTTAATGACAGAGTTGTTGCTTTTAATTTCTTGTGTTTTTTTTGTTGTTGTCATTTCTTGTGAAATTGTTCATTTCTCAATCTGTTCCTGTTTTTGGTTTCTAGTCCTAGTGAAGCCTTTTCTCTTTAGTGCACGCTCAGCACTTGACCCATCTGTTCCATTGAAAACCCACTGCAGGAACCCTTTTCTGTCACATCTCTGTTAAAAAACATCTACCGGTTGTTTTCTGATGCCAGCGAATCATCTCCCAGGACTAGACTGGTGAACTGCAGGCTGTGATTAACCCTGCGCTTATATACAGGTATATGTGATAACTTTGAATCTTGATTTGACGCCTAAACCTGAAAACGTTGCAAAAGCATAAAAAGAAAAAGAAAAAAGTCACAAGAATTTCTAAAAGTTATAAAAGTAAAAACATTAACCCCTTAATTTGCAGCTCCACTGTTTGGCTGAGCACATTATAAAATAAAACATGAACTAAACTGACTGAAAAAACAGCAAACTACTAACATAAATAAAGATTAAAAAAAAGTTAAACATTCAATTTTTATCATAGCTTAAAAATAATAATATTAACAATAATAATTTCAGACTAAAAATAATTTACGCAATATAACTACTGTATATTTGTCCCAAGTGAATAATAAAATAGAAAAAAATAAACATGTTCTTTGATTTTTTATGTGAAAATAAAGGAGTTAAATTTAATAAATAAGAAAAATGATCTTTTAATCGTCCCTAATAACACTCAGTGAGTGTCCTATAAAGGGTTAAAACTGTAAAATTTAAAAAAATGGGTTTTAGTAGAAATATTATGAACAATTAATGTCTCAGCTGTTGTTGCTTGCTATTTGAACAGCCTCAGTTTGGAGAAACAGATTAGTCCTGACTGGATTCTTAAATCAACTTTAATCTGAAAAATGTCAGTGGTTTCTATAAAAAACAAACCTGTCACTAAATTGAATGAAGTTTTGGGTTATTTTCTTAGTAAAATAGGATAACACTTTAGTATTTCATTATATTTTTGGTGGTATGAGTATCATGACAATATGCTTTTTTTAAAGCATGAATCTCTGACATTTTTGAGATTCTAGTTGTTTTAAGACATCAGTCATCCATGTCTGTCCTGGCCACACTGTGACTAGCTGTTAGCTAATCAGTCCTCTCAGAACTAATCTTGTTTTCTCCACCCTGAGGCTGTTCAAACAGCTGTCTACAACACAGGACATCCATTGCTCCTAATCTTTAGAGATCTGAAGTTACTTTTATACTTAGTTCATACTTTGGTTAAACAATTAAGGTTTTTAGCAGAGGGTAAATATATTTTTATTATAAAATATGCTCTCAGTCAGCAGACACATGCAGATTGGATATGATGAGAGAACCTTTCCAGACTCAAATCTGCAGGTTTCTGACTCAGAGACACAGGTCAGACTGATCGGTGTCCTGACAGCAGTTTGTAGAAATGTTGTGAAAGAAGAGCCAGGAGACTATGACCGGGTGAAGTTAGTGCGATAAACACAGGAGTCATCAATCATGTTGAAAGTTATTTTTTAAAGGACCTGTGGAAATAGTTCCCAAATGTTTCCCCCTTACAAACCAAAATACACCTATCAGGAAGCAGCAACTTCCCCATTAAAAGGTTTTAATGTGAGTTTTTGTTCTTCACTGCAAAAACAAATATAGTTCATTTTTCAGATATCAACAATAAAGGGACATTATGGTCCTTTTGAAGTGGCGTTCCATCAGTTATTTATCTGCAGTAAGGACTATACCCACTGGTGACATCACTCAAAGCAGGCGGAGCCTTTAGAAACAGGAAGTAGTTCTATAACTTGTACATTTTTACTTATTGCACTTCAACAAAAATGATTTGGAAGATTCATAATTTTGAAATAAAAAAAACCTCCTAATCTATAATTAAAATAATTATTTGACTGTTAAATTTAGTTCTCTGAGATAAATCAGAATCAGCTGGTGTCAGAAGGTCAGAGCTGGACGAGAATCTGAGATTGTTCCTCAAAACTAAAATCAGTGCTCCACTCATCCTAAATGTATTTGTGGGGATTGTTAACTGTTAAGAATCAGGGCAGGAAATTGTATTAATTTTCTCTAATTATACTAATTATTATTACTGTACTTTAATCTCTCACTACTTTGAAAATTGTATTATTTCTATTCCTAATTATTTTATAATGATCTATGTTTATAGGATCTTTAAGAATAATTTTTTTTCCTAAAACTGGATTGGAGGAACAATCTGTTAAAGTTAAAACATGTCAGCATTACATATCAGATGCTATGATTTATTATCAGGACTTTTATTATTATTTTCATCTTTATTTTGTGAAGAAATCAGTAAACTCAGAGCACCTACTGTTTCTGTGTGCTGCATATCAGAGGTTGAACAGATGAGAAAATGTGACTTGTTTTCCATTCCTTCCTGTATCACCTCCCTATCAGCTGCCTCCTCTTCCTCCTCTTCGTCTCTCTGTTTGTTTTCCTCTGACTGACCCTTCATTAGTGCATCTGGGTAAAGCTGATTGGAGTGTTTTTGTCCAACAGTTTGGGTGTCCTTGAGTGTAAGTGATGACACTGAGGATAAGGAGGCAGCGGGACACCCCTCACACACACACATGCACACACACACACACACACACACACACACACACACACACACACACACCTGGACAGTATCAGGATAGCTGGCTGTGAACAGCTGCCTCCATCTTTGTTTTCTTCTGCCAGTCATCCGGAGACGGTGTGAGAAACTGGACTGAGGTCAGATAGTGGAGAAATGAGGCTGCTGTTGACGAGTCTTGATTTTTATTTTCTAATCGTCTGGGAATGGAACTTCACAAGGAAACTATTCGCTTTTATTGATTTTTTTAGTCTCAAACACACACACGCACACACACACACACACACACACACACACACACACACACACACACACACACACACACACACACACACACACACACACACACACACACAGATTTCCTCAGGATCAAATACTCTAATAAAGTCCTCCAAATGATTCACTCCTCCGTCGTGTTTCTTTAATAGATTAGGCTTTACATCGTGAATAAACACACTTATTCAATTCATTAAACTTGATCGAGCATCTTATTGAGAAATCCCCTGAAATCCTCCCTCCATTCCCTATAATTGCATCGAAAATTAAAACATCGAAAGATTCATGTTAATTTGTATTCCTACACCACTCTGACTGTCTATTTGTGCATATTAAAAATGCTCCAGATCCCTTCTGGAACATCTCAGTTCTTAGTCCACATAATTACAGCTGAAGCAAAGTTTAATAAGACTGAAGCACGTATCAGAGGCTGCAGACTGATGTTGGCAGACCGGCCTGTTGTCTAGATGGAGTTTCAAGTAGCCACAACCTTGGATTTGCTCTGAGCTTTCACTGACATCGTGGGGTTGGATTCCTCTCACAAGTCACAGATTTATTATTCTGTATTAAATTAGAGATTTATAATCATTTCATTTTTAAAGTTGGTTTGTGTTGTCTTAATGGGTAAAATAGAGTGAGAGAAAACTGCTGTTAAAACCCTTCAATCTTTAGTTTTGGTCCAGAGACATCTAAGGGTGTTTTCACAACATTTAGTCAGTTTAAATCCAACTCTTGGTAATGTTCGTTTGTGCAGAGGTTGATTGGTGTCTCTAAATCGTTCCTAAGTGTGAGTGGGTGTGTGACCCTATGATGGACTGGCGACCCATTCAGAGTGTCTCCACCTCTCACTCCATGATGATGGAGTTAGGCACCAGCTACCTGTGACCCTCAGTGGAGGATGAAGCAGATTAGAAAATAGATGGATGGATTATTATAATACAATACAATACATTATAATATGATTTATCATCGCTGTCAGGCAAAAATCTAATTTCTTGATTTTTTATCACTTTTACGTTTTTATATTAATCAGCTTTACTGGTCATCACATCTATCAGAGATTTTATTGATGACTTTTCAAAGGAAAGTGACAAAAAGAGGTTGTGAAGTTGTAACAATCCAGAATTTCTTATTTGTAAAAGAAACACTTTTTTTTGCATTTCCTAAAAAGTTGCAATTTTGTATATACAATGTTTATGCCCCCACAGAGACAATAAAACAAAATAATAATAATAAGTTAGGTGTGTTTTGAGGTTTATTCCCACTTGTCATTTATGATATTTACTCTAAAACAACACTGCTTTCTAGTGTCCAAAATGTAAAAACACCGGTCTTTCTTAAATAAGAGGAAGACCAGACGTTAACGCCTGAGATACGTATGTGTCAGAATTATTCAGGGAATCACCTTTAGCTGCTTTTCTTTTTTTAAACTCCAAATCTAATCCAGTCTTACTTTTCTGTTCCTTGGCGTTCCCAACCAAATCTAAACAAATACCTAACGTAAATCTAAATTTAAGGGACAGTTAAAATCAAATATCCTCAAAAAACTGAGGAAATGTTTGCTTTCAGGTGTGTGTGTGTTTAAAGCTAGCTTAGCTGTTATTGTGCCTTTAGCCGAGTTTGTTTTTGCTCCTTCTGGGATGTAGCGATGCTTAAAAATAAACATCTTCCTGTAATGCACACTCCAGTTTTTTTTTTTTTTACTTGTGTTTTGAACAAAACTACAAATACTTGCATGGAAGAAAAGGAACACATGCTGCAGGCACACCGCAAGCAGAAGCAGATCAAATCATCAGCTCTGTGTTTTGAACTGAAGGAAGCATTCTTAAGGCCATGCGTGCGTGCTCTAACTTATGTGTAATTACGATGCCAGCTCCTGGCCACTGGCTTTGCTCCATAACTCCTCGATGGAAGTCAAATTCAAGTTGACTTTCAGCCCAACACATTCTTCCCAGGAGGTAATTTCCATCCCTCAGTGTTTTCATCTTGGACAGTGCAGCTATTTTCTCGTATGAACTAAGCTGGGGGAAGACGTGTCTCTGTCTCTGAGCTAATGTTGTTTAAAAAAAAAAACAGGAGGTCATGTGACGCCTTTGACTCGGCGGTGGATGACGTTTGGCTGACTGCTTGTATTAGAACTAGTAGTGAAACACTTCAAGAGGCTCAAACTTTAGTGTATGACGCAGTTAGCAACAAAATAAAAAATAAACAGTGACGTACCGTAAAAACAGCTACTGGTAAAGTGAAATTAGAAAGGAGCTGTTTTCTTTTTGTGAGCTGTTTAATAGGGATGGTCAATGTTGTACTGTTTACTACACATGTGAAAAAGCATTTGACAATAATGGAAAATCAATTAAAGCGGCTCTCTGGAGCATTTTTCTCTGTATCAAAGTTTTCTAAATGTTTTAAATATTTCAGGTCTAAACTATGATCTATGGGTTGATTTCCACAACATCTGTCATTCTGATGAAGACCCTCCTTCCTCCTAGAGCCCCCTTTCCATTATTTCTTGCCGCCGACATTTTTCAGCCAATGAAATTCAAATGTCTGCATTCTCTCAACATGCACGCGCATCGACCAAACCTGTACCAGTAGGGGGCGCTGTCGTACAGGACGCTCCGTGTGTTTCTCTGCCGTCTCAGCCGTTCACTGAGGACTCAGCTCATTTCTACTAAAAACCTACCCATTCTCCAGCTAAAGACGGGTTTATTTTTATTTTTAAACCTTTCACCTCACAGAATGGCAAGGCTTGACAGGATTATGCGTTTATTTTGGTCAGAAAGTTCATCCAGGGCCGAGTCAAGTTCAGCTTCAGAGTCCAGCAGCAGCTCTCTGCTAACAGAGCTAATATCAGAAGCAGCAGGGACAGAGAGGGCTCATCAGACCCTCGTAGTATTGTTGGAATAAGAGTTGTGAACTGTGAGTGATTAAACCCTACACACTGAGCTGTACAGTTCATGTCCTAAGTATATGCGCCGCGTGCACGCGCGCACACGCGACCGGACGCGCGTGTCGAGATGTTTTGAGGAGGAGCCTTTGGACGCTAGATTCAAAAACTGCTCTCCTGATGAAATCCTCCGGAGTGCCGCTTTAATTGCTGATGCAAAAGTGGGCGGAGCCACAGTCTGTGAGGGGAACACACCAAAAGTTGTTAGCAGCCATTTAAAAAACTAGTGAATTAGAGGATAAATAGCAGAAGGAGTGAGTGTATTCAGACTGTCTGAACTGTCATTAGACCAACATTTAGGTCAGGTCCAGCTCATGTGATGCATTGGCTGGTAACACAATTAGAGGCTGGTAACACAATTAGAGGCTGGTAACACACTTAGAGGCTGGTAACACACTTAGAGGCTGGTAACACACTTAGAGGCTGGTAACACACTTAGAGGCTGGTAACACACTTAGAGGCTGGTAACACAATTAGAGGCTGGTAACACACTTAGAGGCTGGTAACACACTATTAGAGGCTGGTAACACACTATTAGAGGCTGGTAACACACTATTAGAGGCTGGTAACACACTATTAGAGGCTGGTAACACACTATTAGAGGCTGGTAACACACATTAGAGGCTGGTAACACACTTAGAGGCTGGTAACACACTATTAGAGGCTGGTAACACACTATTAGAGGCTGGTAACACACTATTAGAGGCTGGTAACACACTATTAGAGGCTGGTAACACACTATTAGAGGCTGGTAACACACTATTAGAGGCTGGTAACACACTATTAGAGGCTGGTAACACACTATTAGAGGCTGGTAACACACTTAGAGGCTGGTAACACACTATTAGAGGCTGGTAACACACTATTAGAGGCTGGTAACACACTGAGAGGCTGGTAACACACTTAGAGGCTGGTAACACACTTAGAGGCTGGTAACACACTTAGAGGCTGGTAACACACTTAGAGGCTGGTAACACACTATTAGAGGCTGGTAACACACTTAGAGGCTGGTAACACACTTAGAGGCTGGTAACACACTTAGAGGCTGGTAACACACTTAGAGGCTGGTA
This sequence comes from Callopanchax toddi, assembly GCA_006937965.1. Classification (NCBI taxonomy): domain Eukaryota; kingdom Metazoa; phylum Chordata; class Actinopteri; order Cyprinodontiformes; family Nothobranchiidae; genus Callopanchax; species Callopanchax toddi. The sequence goes on from SSNR01000094.1 coordinate 535,037, forward strand.
ACACACTTAGAGGCTGATAACACACTATTAGAGGCTGGTAACACACTATTAGAGGCTGGTAACACACTATTAGAGGCTGGTAACACACTATTAGAGGCTGGTAACACACGTAGAGGCTGGTAACACGTAGAGGCTGGTAACACACTTAGAGGCTGGTAACACGTAGAGGCTGGTAACACACTTAGAGGCTGGTAACACACTATTAGAGGCTGGTAACACACTTAGAGGCTGGTAACACACTTAGAGGCTGGTAACACACTATTAGAGGCTGGTAACACACTATTAGAGGCTGGTAACACACTATTAGAGGCTGGTAACACACTTAGAGGCTGGTAACACACTTAGAGGCTGGTAACACTCTTAGAGGCTGGTAACACACGTAGAGGCTGGTAACACACTTAGAGGCTGGTAACACAATTAGAGGCTGGTAACACAATTAGAGGTTGGTAACACACTTAGAGGCTGGTAACACACTTAGAGGCTGGTAACACACTTAGAGGCTGGTAACACACTTAGAGGCTGGTAACACTAGAGGCTGGTAACACACTTAGAGGCTGGTAACACACTATTAGAGGCTGGTAACACACTTAGAGGCTGGTAACACACGTAGAGGCTGGTAACACACGTAGAGGCTGGTAACACAATTAGAGGCTGGTAACACACTTAGAGGCTGATAACACACTATTAGAGGCTGGTAACACACTTAGAGGCTGGTAACACACTTAGAGGCTGGTAACACACTTTGAGGCTGGTAACACACTTAGAGGCTGGTAACACACTTAGAGGCTGATAACACACTATTAGAGGCTGGTAACACACTATTAGAGGCTGGTAACACACTATTAGAGGCTGGTAACACACTATTAGAGGCTGGTAACACACTATTAGAGGCTGGTAACACACTGAGAGGCTGGTAACACTCTTAGAGGCTGGTAACACACTTAGAGGCTTGTAACACTCTTAGAGGTTGGTGACACACTTAGAGGCTGGTAACACACTTAGAGGCTGGTAACACACTATTAGAGGCTGGTAACACACTATTAGAGGCTGGTAACACACTCTTAGAGGCTGGTAACACACTTAGAGGCTGGTAACACACTTAGAGGCTGGTAACACAATTAGAGGCTGGTAACACTCTTAGAGGCTGGTAACACACTTAGAGGCTGGTAACACACTTAGAGGCTGGTAACACTCTTAGAGGCTGGTAACACACTTAGAGGCTGGTAACACAATTAGAGGCTGGTAACACACTATTAGAGGCTGGTAACACACGTAGAGGCTGGTAACACACGTAGAGGCTGGTAAACACGTAGAGGCTGGTAACACACTTAGAGGCTGGTAACACACTATTAGAGGCTGGTAACACACTATTAGAGGCTGGTAACACACGTAGAGGCTGGTAACACACTATTAGAGGCTGGTAACACACTATTAGAGGCTGGTAACACACTATTAGAGGCTGGTAACACACGTAGAGGCTGGTAACACACTATTAGAGGCTGGTAACACACTTAGAGGCTGGTAACACACTATTAGAGGCTGGTAACACAATTAGAGGCTGGTAACACAATTAGAGGTTGGTAACACACTTAGAGGCTGGTAACACACTTAGAGGCTGGTAACACACTTAGAGGCTGGTAACACACTTAGAGGCTGGTAACACACTTAGAGGCTGGTAACACACTATTAGAGGTTGGTAACACACTTAGAGGCTGGTAACACACTATTAGAGGCTGGTAACACACTTAGAGGCTGGTAACACACGTAGAGGCTGGTAACACTCTTAGAGGCTGGTAACACACTTAGAGGCTGGTAACACGTAGAGGCTGGTAACACACTATTAGAGGCTGGTAACACACTATTAGAGGCTGGTAACACACTATTAGAGGCTGGTAACAGACTTAGAGGCTGGTAACACACTATTAGAGGCTGGTAACACACTTAGAGGCTGGTAACACACGTAGAGGCTGGTAACACACGTAGAGGCTGGTAACACACGTAGAGGCTGGTAACACACGTAGAGGATGGTAACACACTATTAGAGGCTGGTAACACACTTAGAGGCTGGTAACACACTATTAGAGGCTGGTAACACACTTAGAGGCTGGTAACACACGTAGAGGCTGGTAACACGTAGAGGCTGGTAACACACTTAGAGGCTGGTAACACACTTAGAGGCTGGTAACACACTATTAGAGGCTGGTAACACACTATTAGAGGCTGGTAACACACTATTAGAGGCTGGTAACACACTATTAGAGGCTGGTAACACACGTAGAGGCTGGTAACACACTATTAGAGGCTGGTAACACACTTAGAGGCTGGTAACACACTTAGAGGCTGGTAACACAATTAGAGGCTGGTAACACTATTAGAGGCTGGTAACACACTTAGAGGCTGGTAACACACGTAGAGGCTGGTAACACACGTAGAGGCTGGTAACACACTTAGAGGCTGGTAACACACTATTAGAGGCTGGTAACACACTTAGAGGCTGGTAACACACGTAGAGGCTGGTAACACACGTAGAGGCTGGTAACACACGTAGAGGATGGTAACACACTTAGAGGCTGGTAACACACGTAGAGGATGGTAACACACGTAGAGGCTGGTAACACACTATTAGAGGCTGGTAACACACTTAGAGGCTGGTACCACACTTAGAGGCTGGTAACACACTATTAGAGGCTGGTAACACACTTAGAGGCTGGTAACACACTATTAGAGGCTGGTAACACACTATTAGAGGCTGGTAACACACTTAGAGGCTGGTAACACACTTAGAGGCTGGTAACACTCTTAGAGGCTGGTAACACACTTAGAGGCTGGTAACACACTAAGAGGCTGGTAACACAATTAGAGGCTGGTAACACAATTAGAGGTTGGTAACACACTTAGAGGCTGGTAACACACTTAGAGGCTGGTAACACACTATTAGAGGCTGGTAACACACTATTAGAGGCTGGTAACACACTATTAGAGGCTGGTAACACACTATTAGAGGCTGGTAACACACTTAGAGGCTGGTAACACACTTAGAGGCTGGTAACACTCTTAGAGGCTGGTAACACACTTAGAGGCTGGTAACACAATTAGAGGTTGGTAACACACTTAGAGGCTGGTAACACACTTAGAGGCTGGTAACACAGTTAGAGGCTGGTAACACAATTAGAGGTTGGTAACACACTTAGAGGCTGGTAACACACTTAGAGGCTGGTAACACACTATTAGAGGCTGGTAACACACTATTAGAGGCTGGTAACACACTATTAGAGGCTGGTAACACACTATTAGAGGCTGGTAACACACTTAGAGGCTGGTAACACACTTAGAGGCTGGTAACACACTATTAGAGGCTGGTAACACACTTAGAGGCTGGTAACACACTTAGAGGCTGGTAACACACTTAGAGGCTGGTAACACTAGAGGCTGGTAATCATTGCATTCTTCTACTTAAATGTCCTACTTTCATGTTTTATTATGACTGTAGGGTAAACTTTGTACAATTTCCATAAATTTGACCAGTGAGCCAAATATCCCTAACGTTTTGTGAGTAGTGTATGCAAGGGTAGGTGATCAGAGGGATGAGGAGCTGAGGGAAAACTGAATTAACTGAACCAAGGAGGCACAAATCATGACAGTATGTGTTGTCTTTTCTTTCTTATGATGAAAAAGAGCAAATATCTAATCCAGGGGTCTCCAAACACCAGTCCCCGGACCGTTACCTGTTCGTGGGTCAAGTGTAATTGACGTAGTGATCACAGCTGAAAGACCCAGCCTGGGCACTGTCTCCCACTGTTTCAAAGCTCATAAGTGCATGTGAGCAGGGTGTGATTTGATGGTTTGACCAGTGTTCAGTTCAGGAGGAGGGGACATGTCTGGGGACATACGGCACCCCGGGACACCCCCCTCTCCCCCTGGATCAAGCAACAGCTGGTCCACGTGTCTATTGCTTATCAAGAAGCTGGTCCATGGCATAAGGAAGGTTGGGGACCACTGATCTAATCAACCCAATAACTCACAACAAAACAAGAGTAAATTACAGGAGAATATTACAGGATGGTATGGCACAATTTTACATGTTTAGCAGTGTTTCTCATAATGCCTAATGCCAACTATTCAATTGGAAATAGCATAACATTAGTTTCTAAAGTTACATAGAATGTCTTCTGCCAGATGAACCTATGACTGATTTGTGGTAATTGTCCTCTTCTTGCAGCCCTTAAGAGGTCCTTTGAGGTGGAGGATGTTGACACGTCATCCCATACTTCACCTGGCTCTCGTCGAACAACCAACTCTCCTCTTCGTAATGCCATGTCTCCCACCAGCATCTACTACCGTGACCTGGGCACTGCCGCCCCGGCTACCAACAACAACAACATCAACTACACTCAGCCACGCTCCATCATGGGCGGGGGAGGTTCCAAGACCCCAGAGCCGGTGCCACGCCGTTCTGAACTCTGCATTGACATCTCTTCCTCCAGCAAGCAGGTGGATAACATCACCAGCCCTGCTTCCACACGCTTTGTGAGCAACAGCGCTTTGAAACGCCCTGAAGTCCTGGGGCACTCCAGGACCCCCGAGCTGGCCCACAAGAGGGAGGTGACTTTTGCCAAGTCCCTGACTGATTCCCCAGTGATCCGCCGCAATGAGGGCAACAACAATAACAACGGGATCGCCCGAGTCCCTGAGCTGAATCACACTCGCAAGTTTGAGCCCCCGAGCCCAGGGGATATCCGTAAACCTGAAATCAACATCACCAAAGCTCCTCCAGAGAACAATGGTCACCATGCAGCAGTGCACCACCCCCACCACCCCAACACACACCACAACACCATCGTCACCACCTTCCGCTCCTCCTCACCCAGCCATGCTGGACGCAAGTCTCCTAACCCTGACAGTAAGCAAACTTTAACTGTATCTCAGTCCAACACATGTTATATTTGTCACTTTTCATCCTAATATCTAATAGACTTTATAAATGTTTGTAATCATTGATTACTTATTATTAGTAATTAGTAGATTATTAGTCGTGGCAGAAAGTGTTGTACTTAAAATGTATTTGTCTTTCAAGACAAGGCAGAAGACAAGTCATCAGTTCTAGCTAGTTTTTATGCTAACTATGAGTCGACTAAACACTTTTAGTTGGCATGTAGCTCAGTTGGTAGAGTGGCTGGTCTGGCAACAGGAGGGTTGCCGGTTCTATCCCAGCTCTGGCTGGGGTACATCATCGTCGTGTCCTTGGGCAAGACACGTCACCCACATTGCCTACTGATGGTGGTCAGAGGGACTTGGCGGGCGCCGGTGCATGGCACCCCCACTTCTAGTGTGTCCCAGGGCAGCTGAGCCTGCAACATAGTTTATGAACCCCAGTATGTGAATGTGAGTGTGAAGGGGTGAATGACTGTTTGTGGTGTACAGCACTTTGGGGAGTGTAGAACACTCTAGAAAGCGCTCTCTAAATACAGGACATTTACCACTTTACCATTACTTTTTCTAAATACTTCAATTTTTTGCTTTTTGAACAAATCCTGTTGTTCTGATGGCCTGGTACCAAATGGCCCTTGGACCGGTGCCAGTCTAGTGACTGGTGGCTGGGGACCTCTGTTGTAGAGATAAATCAGAAGTGCTGCAAACCAAACTCTACAAATTTGTCAGCTGTCATTTTTCTCTCTTTCATCGTTGCATTCTAAATGTTTGTTGTTCTTTGGTGGTGTAACTTTGTTCCTACCTTATATTATTGATTTAGCATTGACTTCCCATCATGTTGCACAAGTGTACAGTGAAATGTCCTGCATGCTTTAGTATACAGTAGATGTAGTCAGAGGTTGAAAAATTTACATAGGTTTTGGTTTTTGCAAAGTTTTCTGCTTCAGTGTTTTTAGGTCTTGTATACGTTGTGTATATGTATAGTACACTGATGTATACTTTCAATTGCATTCCACAAGTTTCATAGGCATTTATTTACAATTAAATCAAGTTGAAGCAAAGTGTCAATATTTGCCGTATTGCTCCATTTTCAAGACCTCTGCAGTCTGCCCTGAAATGGCGTCAACTTCTAGTTCAAATCCTGACTGATGGCAGTCCATTCATCATTATCAATGCTTGGAGTTGATCAGATTCCTGGGTTTTTGTTTGTCCACTGGCCTCTTGAGGATTCATCACACGTTCTTCATTGGATTAAATGACTTTCCTCCAGTCATTAGCAGTCTGAACTTTTAGCAGAATATCAGTCTGTCCCTGGTTTTCTTGAGAGAAGTGACTTCTTTACTGCCCTTCTTGACACCATCCTCCAGAAGTCTTCTTCTCGTTGTGCTGCAGAAGCCCTCACACAATACCTGCTGCCATCTTTAAGATCGAGTTCTGCTCTGATGGAGCTCCGATCCCACGGCTGGATCAATTTCAGGAGACGGTCCTGGTGCTGCTGGACTTTCTTGGGTGTCCTGAAACTTTCTTCACAAATATTTTTAAGCAAATTTTCATGCCAAAGAGGAACTTTGTAATTACGTGTTTGTGCAAACTGTCATGAGAAACCGAGACGGCGAACTTAACGAAAGGTAAAACTTGTGTCATTCTCAACTCATGTGTTCATGTCTGTACAGAAGGTCGTATTTTCCAGAATGCCACAGCTTTGAACTTTCTCTTGAACTTGATACCCTTTACTCCATATCCACTATTATAAAAGACTGAACCAAGTATTAGATCTATTACCTAAAAGCAAGCCAGTAACAGGAGCAGCTCGCTTGATTAATCTGATGTCTGCACGTCTGCCAGTAATACTAGTAGAGACCGTGTCCTTGGAGGCCCATCTCTCAGTAGACGGTGAAAGCAGACTGACTGTCTGTATTGGTAGAAATCCGTTTCTTTTGTTCATGCCGTATTAAAGCTGGGGTAGTTGTTCTGATGTGATGAAAACCTAACCTTGCAGAACGAGATCAGTGGGGCAGCTCAACTCTCATTAGTGTTTAGAAGGCAGTGGAACTCTGTGCAGCAGAAGAGGGGAGCCTTTTCCCTCTTTGGGTCACATTAGTTTGTCTGGTAATGTGAACAAGTTGCACAAAAAATACAACTTTTATAAAACAATTATGAAAGTAGTGAGGAATTCAAACAATTTTAGAAGCTTTTATCAGGTTTCTCCTGGTTTACTTCAATAGTCGGACTTGCTTTTTTGACAACAATTTTCCTGATCAATTTACAATTAGCAAAACAACAGTTGATGCATAGGTAGTTGTATCTTAAAAAAATTAGCAATAATATCAAATTCTTTACACGTTTACTTTTATTTTGATGAATCGAATGTTAAACTTTGTACTGAAGCAGTAAACTGCTGCTGCTTTATGCAATTATTATCATGACTGCCAAAAACATCACGTGCAAAATAAATAGCTGCTAGCAACTATGAGAAAGCTATGTCGTATTGGCTAATTCTTTGCTATTAACTGCATTCCAAGGTTTTTTGCACTTAAATTCTGATTATTTGTAACCTCTCGTTGATTTCAGGCCATTTGACGTGCCATAGTTTGGTCTGAGTTGTGTTATTATTCTTGTTTTAGGGTAAAATGCTTCACTTTATCATTTAGCAGATGTTTTGTTGTTAGACTGTGAACAATACTCCAGTGTCTCCGCCTATCCCTGTTCGCCTGTGCTGCAGTATGTCACGCTGAGCCGGTTGTGTGTCTTTAATGCATCTAACCTTAAATCTCCCGTCTGTGTCCGCGCTGAGAGTTTAACACGGTTCTGCTCGACATTATGGGGGGTTTGCTACAATTTATTTCTCCACAGAGAGAGGCCCCAGATAGGGGTCTAAATGAGGGGTGACCTGCCTGGAAGTCCTGAACAAATCCACCCAGTTCAGCTCTAACTCTAAAAATCTGGAACAGAGAATTCAAGTTACCAACATTGCAAAACCTGAGATTATTACACGTTGCCGTAGCCTCCCATCTAGGGCTTTGTTAAATAGGCACAATTTTAACAGGGAAACAAGTAGGTTGTCTGCTCTATAAGAGCTAAAACACATATTAGGAATAATGAATATTTTCCATTATTGTGTTTTGAAAAGTCCTGCCTCATGAGCTGCTTTCCTGCCCATTCAGATTTTCCATAAGGAAATGACATCACAGATTGTTCATGCTCACGTACACACACCCACCCATGCACATAGAGTACGCTGCGCTTCCTTCCGTGTTCTGTCGACTGCGATTGTTTCCCCTGCAGCGTGACCTCTCTGCAGGCCACTTCCTCCCTCAGGGGTCATGTGATATAAGTCAGGCAGCTTCCTAGTCCATGTTTTCACTTTGATCTAAACTTTGCAGAAATGAAATACACAAGGATGTTTACGTAAAGAGGCCAGCATGAGAAGAGCCATGGATGCACGTCAGCATTGTGACTGTTGAGCATCGCTGTGTGATGTCTAGATAATTTAAGAGGATGTGCTACGTAACCATAACAACCATATTGTTGGAGGTGCAGACACACCAGTCGACTTATATGAACTTCAGCATTGTTAGTACACATGTAGCCCTCCAGCTGAGGCTTTGTAATATAGCGGTTTGGCTTTGCAGATTTATTGTCCTTAAAGGTTTTGGAAATATTTTCTGGATGTTCCTTTAATTCATCTAATATATCAAATTTTATTAGTCAAATCTTAACAAGCCTTATTTATACCTCGTACATCAAACACATTCTGGCTTTAAAACAACCCAGTGGAGTATTAGGATTAGTACTTTCATCAAAACCCTGCCATATCCAACCCTATACATGTCTGCTGCCCTCTAGTGGAGGATTGAAAAGGGCCAATTATTATTTTCTTTATTATGGATATATTGTTATATAGTTACATATTAAAACAGATTATTATAAGGTTGTTAAATTAGTATTAGTCAATAGTTCTATTAAAAACTAAATATTTCAATTATTATTATTATTATTTTGTTTTTCAACCTTTATTTTCCCAGGTAAAATGTTTGAGAACATGTTCTCATTTACAAACATGACCTGGCCAAGAGGTCATGGACCTCTGGACTGGCCGTCTGGCATCTAAATCCTCAGTGGACCTGGAACTTTGAGCTGGACTGGACCTCTGGAACCACTCGCGATCTGAGCTGCTTCCTGCTGCTTTGACCAAAAATCCTGCGTCCTCCGCTGGAAAAACTAGGGCGCGATAATAAGACGACCCCGCCTTTTCAAATTATTTTCAATTAAAAAAAAAACCTTGTCTTATATTTGGGCAAATACAGTAATAGGCAACATTTAATACAAATTTAAAATCTTGATCTGAAAAATAAATGCACATGCACACATGCATGTTGAAAAATCATTACATCATACAGAAAATTGAATGTGTGTGAATTTATATTCTAGGTGATCAACAAGAGCAGCAGTCAGTTATAATCTGATGGAGTTTAGATCTAAGATCTCATATTTCAGGTTTAAAGGGTTAAAAACAGAAAAACCTTTGATCAAAATAAACATGTTTGTTCTCTATTAGAGAGATAATATTTGATAACTTTTCAGGTCATACAAATATTATGTTTGGATGCCTTTATTTTAATTTATCACCATACTCCTTCAGTTATGTCCAGCTGATCAGATATTGCTCTTATTCATTTTTTTTGCTTGTTCTCACATCGTGTGTTCTTGTATTGCATTGTGGGTAACGGGCGACATCTGTGTATGTTGATCAGTTTTAGAAACAGCACACAAAGATTGACTCTGGTTTTGGTTCCACTCAGACTAGCCGTTAGCTCGTCAATCTGGTCAATACTAATCTGCGTTTCTTTAAACTGAGGTCAATCAAATAACTTTTTCACAGAATCTCACTTTAAATGACCAGAACTCATCCTTTTTTTAAAGAATGAAATTGAACATTTTATCTTTTTTTTACATTTTTGTTCAAATCCATGTTGTTCACACCCAGAGACATGTCCTCAGAAATATGCTTCTTATTTAGATGAGCTGTTTCACTGCGGTAAATCACTTTAGCTTAATTGCATGTGTAAAATCACATGCAATACATCTAGGAATGTTTTTGGGAGAGGATCAGATCAAATATAACATTTTAGTAAATTAACAAACAAACAGAAAACCCCCTTATAGGTGACATGTTGTGTAGTGAAGGTGGTGATGCTCTGTAGCCCAAGGCGTTGACCTGGCCTACAAATTCTCCAGATCCCAATCCGATTCAGCACCTGAAGGATGCGCAGTAACATGTCTGATTCCCACAGCAGAACCCGACTTGATCCAAAGAATTCATCATTACCAAAGTCCTGTTTCAGGATAATTCAGGACATCTGTGTTTATTCCTCTAACAAGGCAGCGCTGTACATAACGCAGATGGTTTTTATGTTGTGACAGACCCTGTGCTGAAAGAAGATGATAAAGAATATTTATGTTATGGCTTCAAACCAAATATGTAAGTGAAGCTGAACTGCTTTAACATGCAAGAAAAATGACAAAGATAATCTGATTTTGGCATCAAGGTGAAGACACTGGGATTATTCTGGTCCACCTGGTAGACGGGGAGATAAAGCAGGTCGTCAGACACCGGAGAGAAGGAGAGAGCGCTAATAAATAACTCAATGAGCAGAGGAAGCTTGGACCTAAACAGAACTATTCTTATCACTTTTCAAACAACATTCCTTTAAAAAAAAAAAAACGTTTATTTCCAGAAGTTTTCCATGTTGAAACCAAATAAAAAGATTAAAATGTCCAAATGAAAAAAGAGTCGAATTTGATGCTAAAAGTTTTGAAACACTAAAGTTAAACCTTTTGGGTTTTTACAGCAGCTAGACAGACTAGACAGCAGTAGTCGACCATAAAATCCCTCCTTATCGGCGGGAAGGGAGAACTGGAAGGTTATCACTGGGATCACTTCCAGTAACCTCGTTCTGTGGCTCCTTTAGTGGTTTGTGGTGATAAGGGGAAAAGTTCCAAACATCAGAAATGCCTTTTCTTTCTTTTCTCTCATTAATTACTTTATAGCTATACAACAAAAGGGGAAAGAAAAGAAGAAAAAAGGAGTTAAAGGAATAATTTTATCATTTTATAGTGACTCTATCAATTAACTGGTGACATCACTCAAAGTGGGCGGAGTGTCTACAAACAGAAAGTGTGTTTATGTATTTGGCAGATGCTTGTATCCAAAGCAACTTACAAATGATAATGTAACAAAGAAGAACACTAGTCAGTCTCTGAGGTGACCGTGAGGGAAACGACTACAAACATGGAGTGAAGTGCATGAAGAGAGTACAGAGGAGCAGGTGAAGGTAGGTGCTAGTCTCTCTGAAGAGCTGGGTCTTCAGGACTTTCTTGAAGATGAACAGCTGCTTTCTTTTCCATAGGGTAGGCTGTCTGGGGATTTGTCTTTGGGGTAAAATTTGAGAAAACCCATATCTTTTTGTAATGTACTTGTCCTTCTTATTGTTTCTATAATTAAAAAAAAGGGAGCTGAAGATGGACAGCTGCTCTGGGATCTTGGTAGGTGATTCCACCATCGTGGAACGACACATGAAAAGAGTCTCTCATCCATCTCCATATTTCAAAGAGACACTGTGAGATTTATACTGAGTCTGTGTGGTCATCAGGTGGGGAAGTCGTCCTCTGACCAGAGCAATACTCATGGCTAGGAGAGACACTGCTGTTGATCCTTAAGGTGGCTCTTGCTCAACAAAGTCATACTGATGCATTAGAACTATAGTACCTGTTTGTAAACCTCTATAATTTAGCATACCTTGTCATAGTTGTTTGTATACTGTGTATAGTTTGTTTAGTAAAGGGTGTTTATGTTTCTGCAGCAGCACATACAGTAGCATATTAATATGAAAATTGTTTAGTTGTAAACAGAATGCTCACACAAATGTCCCTTTAAGTCTGGAACGACGTTTTGCGATGACGTTTTTATTTAGTGGTAGTTGCTTCACGTAGAGCCGCTGTGTCCTGTTTTCCTGTTACGGTCGAGAACAAAGACAATACCCCAGTTCCAACTGGGCAGATGCTCTGGAGCAGAACTGGAAAATGTCTTTGAATCGTCCAAATAAACAGTCTGTCTCGAGGTACATTTGTTTTATAATTGAGGTGAAGCTGTTCTGGTTGAAAGAGCGAGTGAAATCATTTGTCTTTAATTTGGACTGACCTCCTGAGCCTGCCGGAGGAGCGACCTGCAGAGGGTGGAGGGTGATTTGTCTCTGCCTGTCCACAGGTCAGAACAGTGCACACACACTTTCTTTATCTAGTTTTTTTTCTTCATTTTGCCTTATTTTCATGATCTCTCATCACCTAATGCTCTCTCTCTCTGTCTCTCTCTCTCTCTCTCTCACACACACACACACATACATGCACCCTGAGGCAGAGGCATATCCGAGGTCAATCCTGTCCCAGTGTAATTACTCTGGACTGATCCCAGACCATTACTCAGTGTGACCTGTTGGCTAATTACCCAGGAAAAAAACAGTGAGAGGCAAAGGAGAGGAAGGAGAGGCTTCTTCCTATACGTGCTCATGAGGATACATACATAAATATATCATATGCAGTATGTAATGATTTATATTTTCTCTATTTTTATATTAGCTTTGGAATATAGGATGTATAATATAGCAGTAGATAATCCTCCAAACATTACACCGCCTTTACAGATTCCCATTAAATAAAATAAACCGATCATCACTAATGAATGCATGTGTTGTTGGCTAACTTGATCAAGCTAACAGTGAAGTATTATTTTTATTGGGTCTTATTTGTTGTATCTTTATGGTTGTGTGGTTGTGTTTCTTCTTATAGTTCAGGAATGTCCTGCAGAGACGACGACAGTCACTTCTAATCCTGATTTGGTTGTTGGTGTGTTTCTCATCATAACCACCAGGGGGCAGTGTGTGATAGACCAAAATCTGGCTTCATGGTGACAGCTGTTTACACACAACATGCTAGCAGCTGAATCTTAGTGGAGTGGCGACCAATCAGAGTTCAGCTTTTATCAGATGCATGTTTTTAGAGCTCCTCTACATCAATGTGACAAACACTGATTTATAATTCCTGCTTTTTGAAGTTTAAAGATACTAGCATGACTTGAGGTGACATGTTATCCCTCTAATAAATATTTGGAGGAAGGAGGGGGACAGACTAATGGGAAAGGGGCTACGATACTACAGATAAATAGAACACACACACACACACACACACACACACACACACACACACACACACACACACACACACACACACACACACACACACACACACACACACACACACAGAGAGAGAGAGAGAGAGAGAGAGAGAGAGAGAGAGAGAGAGAGAGAGAGAGAGAGAGAGAGTTTCCTTCTCTCCCAGATAAGGCTTTCGGAAGTTGAAGTTTACTTTGAGCATCTGGGGGAAGTCAAGAGTTAAAGAAGTTCCCACCACTGCAGAAAGACCTTTGTCCTTCTCAGTCATTCAGACATGTTTTCAGTCAGTTTCCTGTGTTTCTGTGGACATCGCCACACCAATAAGGACACGGGCAAATCACATTTTTTGGTAGTTTGGAATTGTGTACCCTGACGGACATGAAAATTAGACCTTGAGTAAAACATGCAACACTTCTGATCGAAGGCACAATATCCGGAGACCGTCTGGTTTTGAAGGAAAAAAGACAAAACTCTGTTTTTCAAAGTTTTATTGAAAATATTTTTGATCTAAAGTCTGTAAGCTCAAGTGTCCTTGAAACAAGAGACCTACATGAGGAGGTCACACATTGTTAATGTCTTGTCATCCATCCAAAAACACATAAAAAACTCATTTATTTGACCTGCATAAACATTTATAGGGTATATTGTGAAATCAGGAGGCAACGATGTAATGAGCCTAACAAGCCTCAATTTACTATTATGTAGCACATTATACCCAATAAATTATACCAATACTAGTAATTAGGAACATAATATTCTACCTAAAAACATTGTTTTTGGGAAGGGCTGAGAATTAATAACTGTCTCTGTAAAGGATTCAGTTAGTTCTACTATTTTAACAGATAACTTTAATATAATAATATTATATTTATGTAGTTTACATTCTCACAGTCCAAAATTTAACAGATTTTATTTGTCCTTCAAGAACTTTATTGCAATAAGATAAACATTTAGGAAAATACATTTAAATGTCTTTTCTCGGCAGTCCCTCATCATCAGTCAGGTAGTAAAACTGAAATAAATCATACTATTTGGAAACAGGTTAAATTGGGGTATGGCTGTGGGGAGTGTGAGGCCTGAAAATAGTATCTTGCTACTGAATTACACAATTGTATCAACAACATTGGTATTTCGTCAAAGTGGCTCAAATGTTATTGATGCTTATAACAGTAGTTAGTGCAGTAGTGTGTGTCTTGTACACTAAATCATTCTGCCCCACTTGATTCTTCACTAAATAAAGAGATAAAACAGAGATTTCTCTTTCTGGAAGATATGACCTTAGGTGAGGATTACATCAGTCGACTTTCCAACACGTCATTTTTGATTTACAAAAGCCTTCCTGGCAGCATAAATCAACCCAGTACAAACACTGATAAAGTCACATTTTCAATGATTTATGAGTTAATATGGGAAAAATACTCCCTTAGTGAACATAATACCAGGTTACTTGAAAAGCAGTTTTTGAAGATAGTAAAAGCTGATGTAAAAAAGTTGAGCTCCTTGACTGAGTTTTGTATTTTTTCCTCAAATATTTCTGGTCTGCTGCAATTCTGGTAGTGAGCACATCCATGGTAGTAGCTCTGACCAAGACAGTGGTAAGAAATCTCATTTTGCTGTGGTTGGACATTTCAATGTTTCTTTTTCTGTGACGCAAATTGATTGACCAAACCAACCAACCAACCAACCAACCACCCACCCAACCGACCGACCGACCAACCAGCCAACTGACCAACCACTCAACCAACCACTCAACCAACCAACCAACCAACCAACCAACCAACCAACCAACCAACCAACCAACCAACCAACCAACCAACCAACCAACCAACCAATCAACCAACCAGCCAACTTACAGGGTAACCTCGGTACATTAGGAGTGAAAATCATATCAATGATTGTCTGTTGTCTCAGGAGTCTCCTCAGTTAACATGTTGGATGTTGGGGAATCCGAACATTCTTATAAGAAGAGATTTTTGTACCCATACAGGTACCCTTGGGTATTGTTTTTCTGAAATTGTAAAGGGTTTTACATAAGAGCTGACACTCACTCTCTCACACACACACACACACACACACACACACACACACACATACACTCATACAGAGACGGTACAACACCAGTCTTGCCAGATGAAAAACCGATAGCAGGATATGGGCCATCAGAGCCCGATGGAGCAAACTGAGATAACGTTTATTCTCAGTGGACATTATCTATCCAGTAGAGCTCCATTTGAATTCGTAAATGAAACTCTAGTGACCTCTTTGTCCAAGAAACAGATGAGATGATTTATCTCTAGTTTTTGCTGTAACATTAAAAATATGAAGCTAAAGTTCTGTTGGGTCTTTAAACAGAAAAACAACAGAAATAACTTCATTCTTACCTGAAATACATTTCATCATGTTTGTTTGGGAACAAAAAACAGATGATCAACGTAAGTCATGCAGTAAAAGGTTTTTATATAATAATTAACCTGATGAAGAAGAAACATGATGGTTTTATGTTGCTGACGCTTTGACAGTTCAAACCTTTGGATTAATTGAAATGTGGAGCGTTTAAGTTCACATTACAGAGACATGAAGGATTTTATCTCAACATTCTTTGGCAGTGAAGTTATGAAGTTTAATCCACTTGTTAGCTGACATGAAACATACTTGAAAAACTTAACTTGTGTGTGTGCGTGTGTGTGTGTGTGTGTGTGTGTGTGTGTGTGTGTGTGTGTGTGTGTGTGTGTGAGGACACCCAGATGGCCTTCTGTCTTACATTCCTGCCTTCTGCTGAAACGAGGGCTTCAGCTGCCTGCTCTTCACGATACATCAGTAACAAACGGTCTAGCTGAGTGTTTCCTTCCTTCATGTTGATCCAGCAGCTTACATCCAGTTGACATCAGGCTAAAACCTGTTGGCGGATGTGTCCAACATGTCCTTGTGTTTATCTTTATTTCCAAACCAGTGCAACAGAACCTAAAATCTGAAACTGTAGGTTGATGCACTACTAACAGATTTAATCATGGCATGAGCTTGTTGGGATTTTGCAGCTTGCATACTTGGAAAAATGATGCCAGAGCCTTGGTCTGCTGTTTCTGACCACCATCCATGACATGTAGGAATCATTAGTTTTAGTTCACACAGATATTTTTATCTTGCGACGTTGCTCAAATGTACCTTCAGTGACAGATTTGCATATCATGACCATCAGGCAAAACTCTTGCCTTTCATTTCCATGTTTTTACATAAATCAGCTCTCCTGGTCATCGTTCACATCCATCGGTGGTTTTATTGATGACTTTTCAAAGAAAAGTGTCAACAAGAACTTGTGGAGTCATGGTGATCCAGGGTTTGTTGTTGGTAAATGAAACACTTCATATTTTCATTTTACTGAAAAGCTGCAATTTTGAAGAAACAATGTATTTGCCCAACAGCGATGTTAACAAATAACATATCATTTGATGAATTTTGGCCCATTTATTATCAGTAAATTCAGCATGACATAAATGAAAAACTGAATGAAGACATTTATAACAGATTTAAGTTAAAAATGATAGTTCAGATGAGGTGGGTTCCTTTGGAAACGTTACAATCAGACCTTACGTTTAGATAGCTCATTAAACAACTTCAGCTTACAAAACTAGAGATTAGTTCTGGCGCTAACTGCTAGTTTAATTGAAATCAAGACCAAAGTGGATCACTGCCATTTAAGAATGATTCCTGTCTCAAAAAAGTCAAAGAAATTGTAAAAATGCTTTTATATTGTTTTTTTCCCCCTTCAGATTGCACCAACTATTCACATACATTTCCATGGCTATTTGCAATTAGCAGCAGTAACAGCTAGCAGTTAATGGTTTTCAGCTGTTTTTAAAAACTTCCAGTCTACAAGGTGAAACCGGCAAACTGTTTATGTTATGTTAAAAATCTGGCACAAATAATCAGGAGTCTGGCCGTTTAGAGCCGTGTAAGTGGGAACAAGCACCTTACAACAAATTCTAAACTCTACTGGAGCCATAGGGAGTATTAGACCAGGGTGATAGGAGTGTATTTACTAGATTTTGTAGGGGGTGGTTGCTGTGTTTTAAAAGTTTTCAGACGTGAGATTGATGATTTGTCCAGACCAGTAAAAAGAGCACTGCAGAAATTGAATCTCAATGACACAAATGCATGAATGATGTTCTCTTAATCTGCTCAGGGGACCATGTCTCGTATTCTTGAAATGTATCGTAAATGAAAGAAACCAGAGCTAGAAATAGATCTGATGTTTGAGTCAAAGCCTAATGAGGAGCTGAATATAACTCCTAGTCCCAGTGCAACATGGGACACTTGATTTTAATAATAAACCTGCCAAAACAGTCATGTACTGAGCTGTGTAATAAATTAGATTTGTATTTCAATCTCAAAAACTACAGTATGTAACAAAGATTGTTATTGTTAAAAGTATTTCATGAGATTTCCTTTTACAAGCATGCTTTTATTTTTCCATGCATTTTGAATGACATGCAGTTCCAACAATTCTGAATAATAAACTCTCTTAAGTCTTCTGTTGTTTTTAAAATTCAGCTCTAGAACAAGTGCACATCGACACCATATGACACATAAACAGTTTCCATTATGACCCACACACACTGCGTGCCCTAGAGTCTAGTGATGTCACTCCATAAGGATAAACACTTCTGAAAACAGACTTTTTTCATGTGTTTTCACTCCCTGCTCATCCATCCATAGCAGCTTTTCTCAGTTTTATTAACAAAACCTGAACAGACACTCCTTTCTTTATATTTGATGTCTTGTTCATCACTAAACAGCTCAACTCTATCATAATTAATAATCAGAAGATCTCTGCTATAAAACGGCTGTGCTTTTTTTCTTAAATCATACATTCAAAATCTATAAGGATGGGAAAACTGGTAAAGTGACCTGATGCTCTTATTTTGATAACCCACTTTGCAGCATTACTGCTGTGTTTTTGTCTGAAGAGGTGAAATTAGAGTAAAGTTCCCAAATCTATGATCAACTAACTGTGTTAAATAATTTAATAAGTAAAATTATTTCTGTATCAACCAAACTGAGGCTGTTCAAAGAGCTTTCTATAACAGGTAAGATCAGTGTTTCCACAGAACCCCGTTTCAAAAGATCTGAACTTAAGCAGGTTTAAGATACTAAATGGTGTCTCCTAATAAACCACCTATAATTAATAATAATAAACACATCTTATGTACTTAACTATGCTGGTCTCTTACTCTTTTTGATTATTGTTTTATGTCAGCCTTACTAGACTTATGCATATACCTGTTTAATTACAGGGCTGTGAACAAATCAGCACATTTTGATGAAATCACCAAGGCGACTCAAGTCTTTCTTGTGCAATAACGTGTGCAGACACAGAAAGCACTGATTAGATGGAGGTGTTTATGTTGTAACTGGGATTTGCATCAAGGGATTGGGGGATTTAGATTATTCAGCTGAGCCTTTTTTTCAAAGGGAAACCATAACCATCATCATCCGTTTGATAAAGGGTGTGTCAGTGAAGTTTGGAGGAACGTCTGATGAATGGCATGAGGCGGTTAGTGATGCTACCAGGCAGACTGCATACATCACTGTCAGTCAGGAGAAAGGGAGGCACAGGAGGACAAGAAACTCACAACTGAACGAGAGCAGGGAAGGGTAACGTAGATAAGTAGCTGCACCAGTAAAGTGCATCTTTGATGATCTCGGAGCAGAACGTTTCCTTGGCTGTAATTTACCTCCCTGATTTTGCACTTCTGCTGAAGATAATTAGCATCATAACTAGATGTTTCTGTAAGACGTGCA
Organism: Callopanchax toddi; assembly: GCA_006937965.1. Taxonomy (NCBI): domain Eukaryota; kingdom Metazoa; phylum Chordata; class Actinopteri; order Cyprinodontiformes; family Nothobranchiidae; genus Callopanchax; species Callopanchax toddi. The sequence goes on from SSNR01000094.1 coordinate 553,993, forward strand.
GTAAATGCACAAATTACAGAGCTGCTTCCGTCTTCTTGTCTTTAGTGGCGTTGAGTCATCCCTTTCCCTGCAGATCCAGGGATTCCCCAGGAGGCAGATCCCATGGAGTCGCTCTATTTATTGTTCATCGAGGGAGGTTTTGATCCCAGAACTTCATGAGCTGGAGCTCGTTAGTGAGTGTGTCTGCAACCTGGAAAGGATAGTTACTTCATTTTAACCACTGCTACACTGAAAACAAAGAAAAGAGGATCATTTTAAACTCCTAGTGGAAGAAAGAGTCAGACAACAGGAGAGATGACTTCTACCTGCAGTGAGATTTACACGAACCACTCGACCGACACCATCTGTGAGTATGTCTTTGGCTGTCGTTGAGTCTGAGGGAGACCTTGGCTGTTCTGGATGCTTTCTACACTGAACCGCTGGTTTTCATTAAGTCCAAAATGCTTCATAAATCTTTTTCAGATGGGGATCAGGGGAATGAGTGGACAGAAACATCCAACTCTATTTTTTCTTTTTGTTTAAACATATTTCAGTTGGGTCAACGCTCCTAATAAACCACTGCTATGATGAACGTCCTTGAAAAACTCCTTGTCTCCGTATGATACATCAGAAAAATGTCACCAAACTGTGGTGTTTCAAAGAAAACTTTATTCAAACTAACAGATGCTGGTGATAGTAAAGGTTGCAGTTTCTCTTTAAGCTCTCAATGCCTGTTTTTATAGAAACATCCAGATGTTAAAGCTTTTCCTGCCTAACCCTCATAGGTCATTATGGACATTTTTGTCCATTTGTGTAAATATTCCTCTTCATCTGGCAATCATGTTATAGTCACATGGCTATGTTAGTGCATATGGCACAATAGAAAAAAATCTATATTAAAAATTGTGAAATTAAATCAATTAAGAACTCTGTGGAAAAAAAAGACCACCCTCTTGTGGCTTTTAGAAAAAAATAATTTCCCAAAACATGGCTATGAAACCTTTACAAATCAGTTGACAGTGTTTTTGAAGTTTTTTCTTCAAAGATCTGTTAAACAGATTCAACCCTACTCAAAAACGACCAAAATCTCAATCCTTTTGAGGATTTTAACCCTTTAAACACTTCTTAATAAAATTAGTTTTACTTAGCTTGGGCATTTTTGTACAAATCAGTCGTATATTTGTCTCAAAATTCCGAAAATATTAACTTTGTTGTTCGTTTTTGTGCAGCAGCAGTTTTAATACCTTCGACCCATTAAGGGCAAAATGTAAACATCCATAATCTCATATAAAAATGGTGATGGAGAAATCAGCACGATTATTAAGAGTACAGAAAATGAACAAAATCAGATGATATAAGGAGAGAATCAGCGACACAGAAACTGATAGAAATGAAGTGGTTAAGCAAAATAACATCTGTAATTCCCATAAGCAGTTTTAGTTATGTTGTTGTTTATTTATGTTATTGTTGTTAATAATCATTCTCCTTATTTGTTTATATAGAATTTTTATGTCTATTGAAAATCTATTTTTTAATAAGGTTTTTGTGCTTTTTCCCCTATAAATTACAAAGAGGATGTTATGTTAGGTGAGCAAATCAAACATTTGAAGGGTTAAAATCCAAGAAATGATTGAAAGTGTTGTCAGTTTGAGCTGGACTGAAGTTGTTTAACAGATGAAAAAATACAAGCTGAAAAATTATTGAATTTGTAAAGTTTTTATAGTAGTTTGTTTGAAAGCGGACATTTTTTTCTTCGACGACACAAGAGGGTAATAAATTAAACAGAAAAATTCCATAAACAAACACTTCCCCCTGAACAAATCAGAGCTGCTCAGCTTGTTTATTTTCTTTATTTTATCATAAAGAAACTACAGATTGTGTTTAATGACCGAGCGTTTAATCCGTCGATTTGGGGAGTGATTTTTGCTGAAGTGGAGGAAGCTGAGTTGTGGGGAGTCCTCACTCATCACACATGCTGTCTCCATTTGCACCACAGGGGGGAGGAGAAACTGCAGCAGGAAGTCTGTAACAGACGCGGCTCTCGTCCCTAGATATCCAGACCAAGCCAGATGTTCGTCCACTTCTTTGTTTTGTGCATTAGTTTTCCACACATCCCATCCCTCTTCTGCTTCTTCTCGTCCGACTTTATCTGTCTTCCCGTCCCCCACCCCCGACGTCCTTCCTTCTCATAGCTTTCTGCCCCCCTTCTCTCTTTGGGTGAGAATGTGTCACTGGTCTCGTGGGCTCCTGAGTCCTAATCAGCTCCTTATGTTCTCTGCTCTGATTGTCAGCAATCAGCTCTGACCTTTAGGCCAATCACAGATTCACAGATTGGCTGGTCATCAGCTTCATCTGGAGCCTCCAGGACTTGATTCTTGGATGTTTTAAAGCTAAATGAGTTGAATATTTTAAGAAAAACAAAGAAAGGAAGTAAAATCTCTCAGTCAGGAAGAAAAAACATTATTTGTCCTCAAAAGTTTTAGCTGGCAGGTCAGCACAATTTAATCTTATTAACACAGATACAAACTACTAAAATAAATAAGCTCTAAAATAATATTTTAATAACGTTAATATCAATAATAGTATTTTCATGTTTTTATTAAATCATGCAATATTATAATCATTGTTTTCAAAATGCTTTATTGTTGGTGTTGAAGTTAAAGGCTTTGAAATGAGCTCATTTTGTTCATGCACACACAACATGCACTGCACATCCCTCTGCAGGCCTATCTCACCATGCAGCCTTTTTCTTTGATCTTCGGTTCCCACAAGAGGAAATGTCAGTTTCAGACGCTGAGTTTCATGCTGAGAACATTGTTTACTGGGTAGTGAAAACTTTACGGAAAACGTTTCTTTGATAAAATGACTTAGAACTGAAATTTGTTGTGCCAAAACAGATTTTTGTGGGACAGTAAAAGCATCATCCAGACCGGGGATTTAATGTTAAAAGAACAGAAAAGAAGAATACTGATAGCTGATGAAACGTTGACAAGTTTATGGAAAAAGCATCAGAAAGTAGCTGTATGTAGGTGCAGAGGTGCTTCACAGACACAGTTCACAGAAAATAGTTTCAAAAACCGTGAGAGCATGCTTTTACTTTGAAACTAATCGCGCTGCCAGTGACTTCAGATTAGCTTAACGTGAATTAACTCAGCGCTTAGTGAAGTCTGTATGACACATAAACACACTCCGTTTTCTACATCGACTCTCACAACCAAACCACTGCACTGAGTGAGTGTGTGTGTGTGTGTGTGTGTGTGTGTGTGTGTGTGTGTGTGTGTGTGTGTGTGTGTGTGATCCAGCTCTGACAGGAAGGAAGTGTTTCTGCTGAACGCTATGAAAACCTCTCTTAGACCTTCAGCCAGTGCTGATAGGAAAATATGTAGAGTCATATCACCACAGGAACTGATAAATCACTGGCGTGTCCCTGTCACTCAGATTAATCCTTTATCCAAATCTTTAGTTTACTTTGATCATTAGATTTATCCCTACTTCATGCATGTTGACTGTACTGCTCTGCAGTTGCGCTGGGAAACAGGAAGCTGGGCTGAGACAGATTTCCAGAGCACATTTGGGATTTGGAAGCAGCTTCATCTGATTTGTTGCCAATATTGAATTTAACACAGCCTCACATGTTGCTAGAAAGTCCTCTTATAAGGAGACTAAACAGTATCTTACCTGCAGTAGACGGCAGACATAGAATTGTCAGTGAGTCTGTGGAAACGAGAATGAATAACAGCAATCAGCAGGGATATCTGGGACTTTTTGGGGTGTCGTTCTATCAGTCATCTACAGTAGGGACCATATCCACCAGTTACATCACTTAAAGAAAGCAGAGTCTCTAGAAACAGGAAGTAGTCCTCTAAAAAGAGCAATACTCATGCTGCAGATTGGTGAGAAATTACCAGCCAATTTTTGGGTTTTTAAAACAACTCTTGCTAAAAATATTCAAACTGATGTTTTAGAACGCTGTATTGAACCTCTATTTATACACGGACAGTATGAAATTTTATGTTTAGGCTCTTAAGCATCGTGTATTTGTCTATATGGGACTTGCTCGCAACAAAAAGAGCAAAATGGTGAAGAATGAGATTCAGATAATCCTAAATTTGTATTCAGTTGTTGGGAAGCGAGGGAAGGGTCAAGATGGCAGGGTATGTGGTTCTGATCTCAGCGATAAAAATATATCATGTTTTAAAGAAACCTTCAATCAGAATCAGGGTTGAGGGTGGGCTGATATGAATACAAGCTTTAAGGTTGTGTTGTTTTGAATGTCTGTCATGATTGTGAGTCTTTTTTTTTACAGCTTGTTGTGTACATTTTATTGGCACTAGACATTTAACTGTTCTTCTGTGTCTTTTATAACATGTTTTGCTGAAATGTTGACTTCAATGGTGGTGGTGGTGGGGGGGGGGATACAACTGGCTTGAGTACAATGTACTACCCTAAAAGCATCATCCAGTAATATAGTGTAACGATGCTTTCAGGTGGTAAAAACTGCAGCGATTAAAAACTTCCTTTTAAAAAAGTGGGGGAGACGTGATAAAATACTGATCTCCCTCCTGCTTCCTGGGTGCCGTCAAAATAAAGGTCCTCTGCTGCTCATATGACAAGTTCCACTATGTTTTACTGACGTATTTCTTTACTGTACATATGTGGCCACAAATGTCCCTTTCCTTTTCTTCCTTTCCTTCCTTGTGGACATTTAGAACACAGCCTTAGACTTGTTAGGGAATGATCACTGACCCAACAAGCTGGAAACAGTTATTTAATGCATCTAATTTCTCTGTTGAATCACATCAGGCGCCCCCTGGTGGCCATAAGATTAAAGTCACGTTTGAATTAGTTTTTCTTTCATTTAACCTGCAGATAAATCATTATTTTTTTGTTAAGTCAAGTATTGTAGCTTGCAACAGATTATTGTTTAAAAATGTATAACTCCAAGTTAAGCTTAGCACACAAACAGTCAACAAATAAGTACATTTACAAACGACTCCTTCAGGGAAGCTCAGGGCTACTTCACTAAATATAGAAGTGCTGTGCGTTAGTCATGGGTTTAGTCATGCATCAACCACAGCTTGAGGGATGTGTGTGTGTGTGTTTGTGCATCTCAGAAAGAGATCTTTTCAGTGCACACACACACACACATAAAATGTAATACCCCCATTGGTGAAACAAAGCAGTGGGAAGGAGGGAGCAGATGGACACACACACACACACACACACACACACACACACACACACACACACACACACACACACACACACACACACACACACACACACACACACACACACACACACACAGGAGGAGCAGCGAAGTGGGATATACAGCGTCACACACAGACACACTCTGTATCTGGTTTAGTGTTTTTTACTTTTTTCCTCGAGTGGGATTTCTGAATCACACGTGGTTTTGGAATATCTCCACACAAGTTCTCTCTCTTCACTTTCTCTGAATGAGGGGTGTGACTGGTGGATGCCTTCCAGTTCACTTGGGATGGTGGTCACATGACCATCTGTGGGCGGGGCCAGTGAGCAACCCAACCTCACAAGCTGGAGCTGTGATTGAGAAAGAAGGAGAGTGGGAGAGAAGGAAAGGAAAGGGTTGGGTAAGTAGTTCATTTTCATGTGTTTTGTGTATTTTCTACGTTGTGCTGAAGGTTGTGGGCGATTTTAAGAGAAGGAAGAAGAGTTGGGCTAGAAGAGGAGGGGTGTTTGGAGTCTGCTTGTTGTGAGTTTATCTGGTGTCTGGGGTGTGCTGGGATTGAAGTTTTGAAGCAGAGAGGTGGAGATTGAACATGTTTTGTGAAGAGGTGTGAAGAAAGACCATAATTTGGCTTGACAGGCTTATACTTACCAAGAGATATCTGTTCTTTTCCTTTCTCATTGTTCAGCCATTGGGAAGAGTTTGGGGGGTCAGCACTCCCATTCTTCCACCCCCCTCACTTTTCTCCTCCCCTCTTCTTTTCTTTATTCCTTTCCCACCCATTGTGTCTTCAGCTCTGCAGCATGCATGGATGGCCAGTCTCTGGCTTAGATCTTTGTTACTCTTTAAATGAAATGTCTGGTTTTCCTCTTTAGACTCGCCTCTCATCACATCAAACAGAGTTTTCAGGCTGAGTTTCGATCCAGTGCAGTAGATCCACCATGCACCAGCAACCTGATGTCATTTTGACAACATGTGATCTCTAAACCAGTGGTTTTCAACTGGTCTGGCTTTGGGACCCAGCACCTCCATAATAACAAGCTGTGACCCAAATTGAGGAAAGATTTTGACCTAAATACATTTAAAAAATCTCAAATTTTCAATGATGATGCAGTTTAAACCTGAAATAGAAAGGATAACACAAAAATCAAGTTAAATGATCTTTATTTCCTGGATTCCTGTGCAACAATTTTTTAAAAATCCCACTCTTGCTCAGTTTCTGACCATTACCTCCCAGTCTGTCCTGGTCACTCCTGCAATATTTGTGTCCAACCTCACCTGCAGAACAAAATTATTATTTTTTTAATATTTAAGAATCAAATACATTTGATCAGAGTTTTATTTCAGAAGAACAAAAACACAATAAATAAAAAATAATAAACACAAATCTCAGTTTTGAGTTATAAGTAATCGTGTAAAGTTTGTAAACTGAGGCCCCACAGGGTCCCAGCACCAACACAGGGCTAGTTGGATGCTTTTAGTCTTTTAATGAAGAATAAATGTTTACATGTATAAACATGTATAGACTGCTTCGACTGACATCATCAGTATGCATGCAGTGTGTGTTTGTAGTGCTGGAAGACGAGCAAAGCTCTTCAACAGATTGGATCAGGATGACTTTTATTAGCAATATTTAATCTTTTACTGAGTTTTGGAAGCTGGAAAAAATTTTGTTAGACAAAAGTTAAAATTTGTAGATAAATATGTTAGACAAGCAATGATGTCGACAGAAACTAAAGTTATTGAACAACTTTGATCTCTAAATGGGCAAATGATCCGAACCAACAGCCATTTATTTCCGAAGCTAACAATGCTTTTGGAGACATCCTAAAATCTCCAGCTGTTTCCACTGAGATGCAGAACCTTTTCCCCAGAACATCAACATTCCCTGGTTTACACACATTTCCATTTCAGGGACCATGTTAGTTTTTCTGTGACCATACACACACATGTGTTTCCACACAAGGTACCCAATAAACAGCCCCGACGGGGAGGTAATAAACCACCAGGAGCCTCAGGGGTAGCGCCCAACACGTCCGACTGGTCTCGGCATTCCCAGTGACCACCCGTTAGAAATGTGCAGCTTCCTGCTGTCTGACGAGAGGCAACACAATAATCTAATTATCACATCTCTGGTTGGATGCAGGAAATCAATCTTGTAGTGAGGAATAGTTACCATGGTAACGGCTTGTTATAAACTACAGATAAAGTCAACTTTCCATCCCTGCTGGGACACGCCGCCATTTGATGTTCTTGGTCGCGACTATTCAAACACCTGAAAGCGGCACAAAAGTCGACCATCATGATGGAATAACGAAGGTCTGCTTCGTTATCGTTTTGGTGAACATTAAATTCACAATTATTTAACACGATTACTTGTTGATTTGTGAAACTACCCAGAGTTCACCAACTAGTCCTCAGGGATTGGTCAAATACAGAGAAATGATTATCCAAGGGGATCAGTTATTATTAGTATTAGTATTAATACATGCTGCCAGTGTGTGTTTTTCCTTCGTTCTGCCATCTTGTCGTTTTAAAACACCACATTATAAAACACGCTCACGAAGCAGAATGTGACACAATAACTGTAATAATTTCTTGTTGCTGATTCTATTCTTTTTGTCATTGTTTGGAATCAAAATAGAAAAACATCTAAATTAAATAAACAGTCCTATAATTTGGTCATGTTTTGGGATTTAGCTTAACTTTTTGAAATATTATCAATTAGTCACATGATCCATTTGGATCTGGTTCACTAAGTCCTTTATTAGTTGTGCTGTTTGATGCACACACAGAACATCTGGTAACACAAAACAGCAATAAATGTTGTTCCTAGTTATAACTCAACCTTTATCACGTAGTCTGAATATATCTAACGTACTTGCATGCTGCTCTTAATTACACTGCTACAACAACAAGAAGAGATACATTTCATTTACACGTCGTTTTTACCCAGCAGGCATTCTGCTGCGTGCAGCTAAAACACATGAGATACCACAGCTTGCTATCTGATTAGCATTGGTTCAATTCCCTCAGCTATTGTTTGTGTGTTTGCTAATCAGAGTAACTCACTGATTAAAACCCAGTTCAGTCCCTCGTGATAAAGTGAACCATGATCCAGTCTTTCTTTCTTTACCCTTAAACGTAACGGAGTCTTTTTCAGGAGTGTTATGTATCAGGGATCAGAATTCAGACTTAAATCCACTGCTGTATCACGCTTTTGTCTTTAATTTTGGACCTTTATCACTTTTGGTGTTTTTGACCAAAGAATTTGCCTGCAGGCTGCAGAGCTGAGAGGCAGCGTGTGAACATGTTTTACGGTGAACAACGTGACGATCTAAAAATGTTGTTTCCCTCGTTACAGTTGATGGCTCCTTAGATGCACATTTTAAATGTACTCGTCCTCGGTTGGCTTGTAATTTCTTTTGTTTGCTTGCATTTCATACAGGAAATGCTTTTTGTTGTTGTTGTAAAACGCAGCCATATTCAGTCAACAACAGTGACACACTTCTGCTAACATGTCCTGCCCTGCAGATGCCCACAGCAGAGACGTTTTTCTGCTCTACATGTGTGTCATTGCTGGGAGGGAGCCAGACACGTCGCGTCCTTTTAGCGCTGACAGCTTGTCGGCCTGCAAACGCTGAACGGGGGGGAGGTGGGACTGTGGTGGTCTCCTCTTCAGCGCCGTGGCACAATAATGAAGTAATTATAGGTCATCTGTCAGTCTTTGATTCAGGGATTAGGACTGGAAGTTACAGATTTGGTTTTGGCATGAAGACAAATTAAATTCAAACCATTATATTATTTATTTATTTTCATTCACTCAAACAGTTTCGCCTCTCAGAATAAAATAAATTGATAGGTATTTGATCCGAAAGAAGTTTAGAATTTGTACACCAAATGGAGCTCTGTGGATACGTTCTGCCTCTCCGTTCTGTTATATTCTTTGTGTTTCTGCCTGCAGAATTAACACACTTATTATGCTCATAAATAAATATTTAGTTAGGAAACCACTGCTCAAACGCCGGTATCTCACCAGACTGTGAGTTGGTGACATAGATGGAAACAACCCTCAGGATGGAGGACTGGGGCTTTGATTAGAATACAAACATATCATTGATTGATATAGAAAGTGATTGAAAAGTAACTTCCTGTTTATTTATACATTTTAATTAATTCTACTTATTTTACTTTTTTAAACATTCGCTGAAAAAAGAAAACAGGGGTCTAACTTTAAAAAAATTGAAGTAATCGGTCACATGTAATTAAATTAAGTTTGTTCAAAGTTAATTTATTAAGTTTGTTCAAAGTAAACTTAAAAAGATTAACTTGGATAAACCTAATTAAATTACTTGTGACCGATTACTTCAATATTTTTGAGTTAGACCCCTGTTGACCAATGTTCTCTTTTTTCAGTGTTTGAACTTTACTTTTGTTTTTTACCTGTTACTTTGCATCTTTTTACTTTTAAATTTTTTTGGTGAAAGTTTCATGTTTAGGTCACAAATCCAAATCTAAACCTGAGTGAGTCCCGTTCTCTGGTTGGGCTGAACTCAAGCTGACGGTTCAATAAGGATTCAAAGTCACTTTATCTTAAAATAATAAAAAAAAAAAAAATTATAAAATGATCAATGTGTGTCAGCCAACGAGCCTTTATCGGGGAGTTAAACAAAAAAAAAAAGGTGATATTTGTTGCTGAATTCTTCAGACCTCCCATGCCATTGAGCGTTTTGATGGTTTAACTAGAAGCAACAGCCCTGTCTGTTAGCAGGAGTCTTCTCTGAACAGCTTTTCATTTCCTCTCATAAATTGCTGCATCACATTTAGGTTTGAAGTATTTACCACTTCATACTTAGTGGCTTCCTGATTTACAGTGTTTATCCTCTGCCCTATACCCCGTCCCCTGCTGCAGCTGTTAGCTGTTTCTGCGGCGGGACCCTCCTAGTTTCCTTTTTCTCAGAAATGTTTGAGCTATTAGAGTTATAGCTGTGGTCAGCGGGCTCTCACAGTGGTACTCGGCACTTCCCTGCTGCGTTGGACTTTGCTTCCTCCTTTTTTTCAGCGTCTTCGTGCAGCTATTGATCCAAACGATGTTCAGTTTCTGAGCCCATCTCTTGTAACATTCATCTCTCGTCTTCTCATTTTTTCAGTCCTTTAGAGGTGTTCAGAGACGCGCCGTTATCTTCTCCACCAGGAGCTTCAGAGCTGCATTTCAACACCGAGCAGCACCATCTGCTTTGCCCCACAAGGTTAAGGGTTACATTCTCCAGAGGTCACCATAAGTGACAATACTGACAGATGAAGTCAGCCAGTGGCGTTCCTCAGACATTTCTTTTAATGCAATTTTCTTTGGGGGCCATCTGTAGACGCCGTTGACCTCACACAGCCTAGGATTTTACAAGATCAGACAACATGAGGTCATAAATCAAAGTATCCCTTTGACTTTAATGCTTCTTGGTGGGATTTAGTGAACTGCATGTGGATGTTGATGAAAACCACATGAGAACTTCTTACATCTTTCTAACTTTCCTGTATTGATTACACTATAAACTCTGCAGCATGCTCTTTCTATTAAATATCAGTTTATTTCTAAAGCTCTGTTTTACAACAGCGATCACCGCAAAGCACATGGAGGTCGGCAAGTGGTAATCGTATGTTTAAAATATTATATTATGTTCATTATTTACATTATTATTTAATTATTGAAGGGTTTTTTGTTTTCAAGTTACTGACAGATTGTTGTTGTTATTAACAATATGCACTGGTTGAAGTTGCATTAGCTGCCTTATGAACATAGGAGCAAATAAAAGGATTATTTTATAATTTTATTTTTAAATTCATTTTTATTTATGATTATTGTGGAAAAAAGTCACAATTATTGATGTAATAATGTGCAACAAGTGCTTATAGAAACTGAACATATTGCACAAACAGCAAAGCCAGTAGCATTAGGTTTTCCTGTTGTTTATAGTGTATTATTAATGAATGAATAAGTAAATGAATTAATGTATTTTTGAGTAGCATCAGTACTCTAGTCCTGCTGTGTAATAATGAAGATGTAATGGGCTGATTATCGTCTGCAGGGTGAAAACATGATGCACCCAGCATTAAGGTTGTCCTATTTTTTTTTTTTTTGGGGGGGGGGGGGGTTAAAGTGGAGAACTGATTATATGCAATTGCTAAAGCCTTCAAATGTTGAGTATTTTTCAATTTTTTAGACTAAACACATGCATTTCCCCTAGGCTTTTATTGTGAAGGATTCTCAAAGTTATCTCAGTTCAGTGCCGTTGATGCTATTACGATAATACAGATAGTTGTCAGACTAATTGAAACAAACAGCTTGTTATTTTAGCAGTTCTATTAGGTATATGCACACTCATAATTTTTGGTTACAAAAGCAAAAATGAACTTAATTAGTAAACCATGACTAAAAATGATAACTAATTTCTAGGACCACATTAGATTAAAAAGTTAAACAACTTTACATTAGCTGTAATAGAGCAGTTGATTCTTAGGCTTGGGTTTTCCTCACAAGAACTGTCATCTTATAAAAATCTTTCCCTTAACACTTTCTTATAATTTAAAATAAAGCATGTCTGTTGAAGCCTAAAACCTTCAGTGTTCTCTCACTGAATGGTCAGTACTTGACTTTCCCATGAACACATCTCCCTAAGGACTGACTGGAGATGTTTAAAACTCAAGGAAATCAAATACCTTAACAATAAAGCCACTTTATGATGTAAAATATCTAAATATTTGTGTTTTAATCACACATTAGATTAGGCTTAATTGAGTAGATATTGGGTTGTTTTAGAGTGCACAGCCAAGTAGACGAGCTCTATGGAAAAACTGTTCTTCCAAAACATTTCATGTTTGTTGGGTTTCCTCATAAATCAAGTCAACACGTATTTACTCGACCGTCCAACTGCAGGTTTTTGACAACTGAGTTGAGTTTCTGAGTGAATTTCTTGGTTACTAAACTTGCAGGACAGTGGTAAGAATGTACAAATATTTCCGCTTGGAGCTGAACGTTGGCCTTGTGGGATTTTTGTGTTGGTAAAACATATTGTGGTTTACTGGATTTTACTTTGGGTTTATCAGAGTTTACCAGGATCTATTGGAGTCTCCCAGAATGTTTCCAGGTCTATGGAGTTTACCAAAGTCTGCCATAGTTTTCCAGTGTTTAAGATCTAGCTGGACCCAAACAGCAGAACATAGAAAACTTTCCCAATTAGTTCTAAGCAGAACTGAAAAGTGTTTTTTTTTTTTTTTTTAGATAAATGAAAACAGAGTATCTTTAGTTTCATGAGGATTCCCAAGAAGACAATGATGGCTTTGACTCTGACGATTGCTCGGTCAAGTTTCACTCTGTTTCTATTGAATCCAGTGTCGGGTGTCTCTAATGGGACTTTAATGAAGGGGCTGTTGAGGGCAGACGTTCTGTTCTAGTAAACACAAAATTGTGTTTTAATAGAAGGGAACGTTGTGTGTTAGTTGTCCAGGAAGTTGCGTTACAAGTCAGAGTATGCAAAAAGGGTTTGTTTTTTATAGTGGGGAATATCTAACAACTACGTGATTTAATTTTGCAAAGAAAGCTTGTTTGAGAACTCGGCATGTCCTGTGAAGGTGGAGGTAACACAAAGATGAAAACTGCTCCGTGCTTTTCTTGTCTGAGGAACCCTTTAGAGGTCAAAGAATCTGCAGTATTGTTTCTCCATTACTTTAAAGGATGAGAGCTATCTGAACCATCTTTTCATTGACCTGGATAACTTGCATTTAGCTGATTCTGGCTGGTTAAGAGATAAAAAGAACTGTTTAGAGTTGAGCAATTGGAGGCAAAGTCTTACAGTTTACTTTGTGGGAGCAGCAACACAATATTTCCTCAGTTTATTTGAAGGATGTGTTTAAACCAGAGTACAGCTAACCATAACGACACAACTATAACGCCTGTAGAGTGAAATTCAACTCACAAATGGAGCATAATGTGGAGGATAAACTGATTCCTGTGTAGATCAGCTGTTGCGCCACCTTTTAAGATACAAAGCCGTTTAGTGCGGATGTAAATGCTGTGGTTTGTAGCCTGTGAAGTCCTCTGTGACAAACAGGAAACCCAGAGTTTATCAGATCAAACTTTTAAACAGAAGCTTGTTTTTATAGAGCGTCATGTGAGACACAGTTTATCAGAGAAATATCAGCAATGGCACACAGGGATTTTGGAGAGAAATGCACAGACCAAAAATAAATCTGTATTAAAACGTGAAGCGTTTCTCCTAACTGCCCTCATTTAAAAGCTAAAAACGAGCGAGGGCATTCCCTTTGATGGGATTTGTCCAATAATGTGAATAAAAAGGCTGAACTCATCTCCATCCATTCGTTTGTTCAAGTTCTATAATCAGCTGATCCTTACGTGATGCTCTGGTGTGTCATCAGGCATAAAAAAGAAAATCTTTTGACTTTTTTAATGTACTTTTTTATTAGTATTATTTAATTCACAACACCTGTTTGCAGAAATAAAGTTTATTTGCTAGACGAGGCCAGATTAGATTCATAGAGATCATATTTCTTTATTAAACAATGACCTCTGATGCACCTGTTTGGCCCGGCGCATGTGCCAGTTTCCCATGAATCGTTTCAGTTTCACATGTCTGATTGTTGTTCCATCTGTTGTCTCATTGGAGAACCGTTTGGACTCAGCTGTGCGGCTCAGTCAGGATCTGACCCGTGTATTTCAGCCAGCTTAACCTGAGCTTTTCTGAGAAGCCTGATTTAATGGGGTGAAGAGTTTAGTCTCGTTAATATCCTGATGCTTTCATGCAGATGTGATGAAGAACGTCAGAGGAGCTCAGACCTTACAGGAATCTCTGTTTAAGATTCATTTCTAATGATTGGCTTTAATCTTTTCTAGAAAAGCAGCACAGAGGGTGGCAGCTTGTTTTAAATAACTCTGTTATGATTTTGGTTTGGGGGATTTTTCTTCTTTGTTTTTCAGATTGAAGGCGTTGCTTTTTGCTCAACAGCATTTCTTCCTGCTAAACTTTTTATTACTCATATATGAGCCTTATAAGTATTGTACATTTGGAATGACACCCAATGGATGCTGTTACTAATGTACACTGTTCAAAAAACAAACAAACACTTTTTAATGTGACTTCAATAACAAACATTTGACTTGCGTGATATTGATCTGGTCAGTTTAATGTCAGAGGGGGTTGTTAATCAGTCTCACAACAGGTGCAACAATGAGACAACCCCTAAAACAGGAATGGTTTTGCAGTTTTTCCCCTTCTCATCTTTTTTAACTGCTTTTCAGTAGTTCAGCATTTGACTAGGGTCTAGCATGAAGCGATACCTGGACAGAGATTACACAGGTGGTCCAATTCCGTCAGGATGGCACATTAATGAATGATCTTGATGATCTGGTCAGGATCTAGGAGATGATACCTCAGGACACCAACCGTCATCTCATGAGGATCATGCCCCGTTGTTATCAGGCTGCATAAAAAAAATGCTTTTGGAGCTTTTCTAAGTCTTGGACTAACAAATGCTTTACGTTACATTGCATTCACACGCTGATGAAAGTAAGCTACATTGTAGCCACAGATGCGAGGCAACCATACACACGTTCTACTATCATGGTCCTTTGAGGGTTAAGTGTTTGTGCAAGAACACAATGATACCTGCAACTGATGCACAAATTATTTGGTAAATTTGGGCCTCGACGCTTCTGCCTCTCGGAAATGGCCTCAGAAAATGAAACTGCCCAAATGAGAATAAGTGAATTTAACAGTCGCAGTTGTTTCTCCTAAAACGTAACTGTTGTCTGTTCTTAGTTAGGATCATGTACAGTAGGTGATCTGAGGCGCTGCAGTCCCAACAGCAGCTTGCCTTATCTACAGTGTTCACCATTTCAAAGGCTTCCAATGCCTTTAAGGCTGAGTCTAATACAGTCTATGTGCAGCGTTAGTCAAATGACATCAGGGAAACGTTTGCAAACACACGCCAAAGATGAACTGATCCAAATACCTTCTGATTATTGTACCACATCCAGTACACGGCTGCTCTGTGTTGGCTTTCTTGAGGACATGCCCTAAATCAGCCTGTGCACAGTGCTAACAGAAGGTTAATGTTTCGTTATGCTTTGCCTTCTATTTGCTTTTCTTACTATAAAATGAATGTCTTAGAGAAATAACCCTCTGGAGTGATTGTTTACTGATTAATGATCTGGAATGTATTTTATAGTTTTAGGTGAGCATACGTGATGCCAAATCAGTGTTCATCAGTTAACTATTAAACTGTCAAGGAAGTGAAATTTAGGAGGACAGATGAAGGTTGTTGGAACTGCTGAAGGAGTGGTTCTCTAGTCCAAACTGAAGTTCTTTTGTGAGCCTGCAGGAACGTCTTCAGGGGAACTCGGGTTCTGAGTTTTTGTATCATCAGATTCAACAGTAAAGACACTGAAGTCCATGCAGTGTTTTCCAGTGGTGATGGTGTCTTTAAACCAGATCAGACTTCAGGAGTCTGAGCTGCTCACCTGGAGACGGATAAGGACAGAGCGGATGTGTCTTCATTCACACACAGCTGCGGTTTGCTGTGTGTGTTACTGCAGACCTCAGACGCTCAAAAGGTTTCTGTTGCAGCACAGGAAGCGTTGTCTCCTCCTACACTGAGAGGAGTGTATCGGCCGCTGCAAGCATACACTAGCACATTTTTGGCAGAGTGAGTTGTGTTTTAGTTTGCTTGTTGCAGCGTTGCCTTGGCGCACAGCCTTCATCCTCTAACCGGTCCTCCTCTAACGTGAGGTAAGCTTTGACTTGCAGCCTGCTGCTTTGACTCCAAGCAAAAACTGGATTTATTTAGTTTGGAGTCGCTTGTAAAAAGTTGCGCTGTTTTCAACTGGGTTGAATTTTCTGTCCTCTGTGCTGAGCCGTGAAGAATAGTTTTGTTTCTATCATTTTAGGTTGTTTTAACTTGTGTAAAGAGTAGGTGCTCATTGATGTGACTTCAGTATATCCTGTTTCACACAGGAAATGAACTGTTCAGATCGGCATCCTCACGCTCGACTTACTTCAGTTTGTCGTGTCACACGGTTTAATTGAATTGCTCCAAATCCTCTTTAGTGCAAAAACACATTTTCTTATTTTAGCCTTTATTTGCATCTCTTAGGGTCAGAGGTCAGCCTGAGCCATAGCAACATGTCGGAGACTGCAAAGCCCCACCATCCCAGCCCTCAAGGCAAAGGGGAGAAGGGCCATGGAGGAGACTTCAGCTACGTGGGCATCGACGCCATCCTGGAGCAGATGAGGAGGAAGGCCATGAAGCAGGGCTTTGAGCTCAACATCATGGTTGTGGGTGAGTTGGGAGCATAAAATTGTTTATCTGAACCTAAAACTGTAACCTCTAACCATTCACTCTACAAACAGTCTAATGTTTGTGTATGAAATGTCAAGAAAAGCAAACTGGTCCATTGGTTTCCCTCGTCAAGGCTGAGAAAGGTTCTGAGATCTTCACCAGCAGTGCATCAGGACAGTTTATCTAACGGTGGCAAAGGTGTGGCCTGAGATTCCAACAGGGGGCGGAGTTTAATGTCAGAAAAGGTTGCTTCCAGACTCTATTGAATGCATTTAGAGTTTTGGTCTATGTGCATGAAGTACATGTAAGTTACACAAGTCAGCACGTAACTATAGGTGTTATTTGTTATTTTTTCCAGATATTTAATAAAATCTAACACTTAGTTGTGTGTCTCAAACATTTTCAGACGGTGTACTGATTTTTTTTTTTTCTAAGAGAAGTTTTAAACTTAAAGTAAATTTTTGGACAACACTTTTGCAATGGATCTGAGGTAGACTCAAAAATAATCAAGAGTACAGTTTCATCAGATCTGCTGTTAAAACAGGCTAAAAATCATCTGCAGGCTTATATTACTGTTTTTATCCAATCTAATATTAATAAATAAACTGAAAATGTCTTAGAGCTTCACTCATCAATAACATTTATTTATGTTTTTATTGATTTTGATGTTTTTTTCTCTACATTTGCAGCACTTGTATTTTTTAGGCAAAATGTTATGGAAGAAGGGACGCTAAGGTAAAGAAAACCAATCTAAAAGACCCATGCACCGAAAAGGGTTTGGTTGATGTTTTACATTAATATTCAAGTAATAATGTGAATAAAATCCACGTTACTTTTCAGTACACTTTTTTTCTTGAGAATCAAACCTCTAAATCCTGGGAGATGATGGACAAACTTCCAACTTTTATAATGGTTCATTGATGAATTGTAAAAATGAGAAACTGAATACAGTCCTGCTAAAACCACAGCTCTAAATACACGTGGATGTTTTTACTAGCTGGCGTCTTCCCCTCCCAACATGGCGGATATGTTGCTGTGTCTCTGAAATAAGCTGAGACGGACTGGTATTTATGTCTCTGCTGGTGAGACGTCCCAGTCAGAGACGTGTTTAAATTAGTGAGTTCGGGCTGAGACTCGAGTTCTTTGGATAAACTAGACTTTCATCATTTTTATGAAATGTACAAATTACATCAACTTGTCTACAAATATGGCAGCAGCTGCCCCTCTGTGACACCCCCCCCCAGAGCGCTCTGAGGTTTCTGAGCCTGTGATTCGCTGTCTTCTTTGCAAAGCAGTGTTTGTGTCACTCCACTTTTCTTTTACTTGTCAGCCAACGTGGCGCCTTCCTCCCCAAGATGTTTTTCTGTTTATCCATGATGTAACAAACAAACAAACAAGTAAACAAAGTCACTCAAGTGGATAAACAGATGCTGTCAGGCTGAGAGAGAGGCAGCATAAAGGAAATAGGTCTGACAAGCTGATGCACACATCAGTGGAAACCTCTGAGAGCACACACACACACACACACACACACACACACACACAAGCCTCCAGCACTAATTTGGTGTTAATGCTAATAAATAACTTTCTCCATATGAAGGCTGAAGCTCTATATAAGTTTATAATTGTTGTATATTATAGATTTCTCTAATCCAAACCAGAAATGTTGCCCGTTTTCTTCACAGTGGTTGTAAATTAAAGGGTTCTCACAGGTGGTGTATCGGAATCGGCCGACATTCAACGCGATTGGCCTGTTTGGCGCTCAGCCAATCTGAGAGTCTAAAGTTTAATTTCTTTAATTTTTTTTTTTTACAGTCAGTGAACGCACCATTGCCAAGCAGCAATAAAAAATCTGACATCTTTCCCAGTCCTTGAACTCACTAAGCACTAATTCATGCCATCAGATCTTCCATGTGGAAGTTTTCACTTTTAGATTCATCATTCTCAAGTTCATCACGTAAAAGAACATTCTGGTTAGTGTAGTCGTTTGAGATAAATCAGAATATCCACAGTTGTCGTCAGCAGGTCAGAGCTGGGATCAGTAATCAGTGTCGGCCTGAGAACAAGAATCTGTGTCTCTATTTGAGACTCAAACTTAAAAAACTGCTTTTTACTTTTCTTTACTTTTATGGCTGAGAAAGAAAATCGGTTATTTTAAGTAAATGTGTACTCCTCATGTGTAAATCATCACTAGTGGGAGGGGCTGGAAAATCCTGAAGGAGCTTGAAAAGTGATGTTAAAGAGGAACCCTGGTGTTGTTCTGTGTATCCACTGACACATGATCACGTCACACATTCACCCTGAGGCACACGGATACGGAAGAAACCAGAAAGAAAATGGACTCATCCTGCAGTAACTTTTTGCCTGTGAGACGATTGATTCAGTAATAGTTTTTGTTTGTCTTTGGTCCCTTCTGGACTCCTTCTCGAAGGTCTCATCAAATCAAAATCGCTGCTGTGCTGAGCTTGGATTGTGTCAGAGTCACTTAGTTCATCCTCAACCTTTTTTCCTGCTTTAAACACTTCAAGGTCAGAATGTTGACTTGGATGACACAGAGGGACTCGGTTTGAGTTGTTGTGAAAGTAAAATGCATGGAGCTCTGCACAGATCCCAGTCTTCACTTCTGCCTGAAGCTGACATGTATCCACTTGCAACGACACCTCAAGGAGGAATAAAACTCACGGAGGAATAAAATATTGTGTAACACTGCTGGAAAGACTCAGCAGCTGATTGAAGAAAAGAATGAGTTATCAGTCAGTCAGATCCATTTATTTATAGAGCACCTTTCATACAGCAGGGTGCAACACAAGCAGACAAACCTCAAATCAAACTGACGAGAACCACATATAAGATCACATAAAACCATAAGAAGGGTATAGGTGTAAAAGTATTTAATGTAGGAAACTTCAAAACACAAATATTAAAAAATAGGATGGAATAAAAGTGTTTAAAATAAAAGTTATTACTGTATTAATAAAAAAATAATTAAACCTCCATAAAATGAGTGGTTAAAATTTTAATTCAATGTCTAAGCTAAAATTGTAGGAAAGTAATAAAGTAGTAAATAAATGTTCTGAAGAAATAATCTAACTAAAAGTCAGACTAAGTTTTAAGTTTTTTAAAAATCTGAATAAATTCTTCATGGGTTCTTTTGAGTTTATTTTACATCCTTCAGCTGGTGTTGACTTGTCTCTGAGGTTTGTTCCATCAAATTCAGAGAAAAATTTCTCAATTCCTTCAGTGCATTTGCAGGTAGAGGCTTGACAGTGATGCTGTGACACATTAGTGTAAAAAAAAACCACAGGAGGAGATGTTTCTGTAGCTCGTAGTCAGAGTAACGGGTCTGAGAGGTTAAGACAGCTGTGGTCTGAGTCCAGTCCCTCTGGTCTCATGGAATTCTCCAAATGCCTCCCCTCAGCTGGCTGACCTCAGCACAGAAACGTGTGTGTGTGTGTGTGTGTGTGTGTGTTTGTGTGTGTGCCAGTGACACAGGCTATGAGAATGTGTGTTTGTAGATGAATTCATGGACTCAACTGGATGTGAAGTGTGTGTTAAAGTAGCAGCGTTGTCCCCAAGTGTAAAAGATGACCCGTCACTTTGGCGAACTTCCAGCTGACGGTTGGTGGCTGCAGGGCCCCAGAAGTGGGAAGTGTGATGGTTAGGATGCTGAGTTTGTATAAAAGTTTATTTCAAAGTAAATTTAATTAATCGTGAAGTAATAGTTGCTCAATGTTGTGAAAAAACTTCCCAATCAAGCTGCACGTTTTGATGTATGTCATGTTTTTTTCAAAGCCTGGTCCTGATGCCGCTTCCCTTCGGCATATACATAAGTTATTTTTATTTTACAATATATCACAGACAACCATGTTCAGGAGAAAAATCCTTTACTCTGGACATGACTCGTCACAGCCGTGTGTGTGGTCCCGTGGTCTGTCCTGGCCTCCACAGGTCGCTCATCTGACCCTCCTGCTCTGAAATCTGCACACACACTCTCACAATATACCTCCTACTTTTAGGCCTAGTGTCATGTCCAGATGGTGGGGACGTCATCAGATTTCTTGAGGAGAAAGTTGACGTCTAAGAGTTTTAAAGACGTGAATCTGAAATGCTAATGTGCCTTTTTTTGTGTGTCTGTTCAGGGCAAAGCGGCCTGGGGAAGTCCACCTTGATGAACACGCTCTTCAAATCTAAAGTGAGCCGCAACAAGTCGGTGCAGTCCGACCCGGAGGAGAGGATCCCCAAGACGGTCGAGATCAAGTCCATCAGTCACGGTTGGCATATATTCAGCCTGCAGCCTCTTTGCTCTGCACACATCCTGTTATTATTGATAATGCAGCTGTGTGTTGTCACACTGCTCCGTTATAATGATGTGTGCGTTTCTCCTGTACAGGACAAATACGTAATGCTGTTTCTTTGTTTAGATGTTGAGGAGAAGGGAGTGAGGATGAAGCTGACGGTCATCGACACTCCAGGCTTTGGGGATCAAATCAATAATGAAAACTGGTGAGTGAAGCCACATGTGACCATCAAATTAAAAGACATTTATAAACCAAAGACATCAGCCAGAGAAGCCTAAATTTGCCATGTTGTTTAATCTGTATTAAAAATACACTCTCAGCCCCATCTTTGGCTTTAAGGAACTTTGAACCCAAAAACCCTGTTTTTGATGTTTATTTTTAAATAAAATGAAAATAAGATGCACATGAATCCTCCATGTGAGGACTGACCCTGATGAAGACTACCAGTGTTCAGTTTAGTGTCTCCAACAGTTTGAGTCCAGTGAAATATGGACTTAAGGTGTCATGTCTTTTTTGGAACAAAGGCTGCACAATATGAGAGAAAAACTTGTAATTGTGATGTTTTTGTTGAACGTTACGACTTCAGCCGAGAAAAAAACTCCCACATTCTGTCATTTTGATGCTAACACTCTCCGTGTGCCGGTTGTTGGCATTTAGGAGAGCGAGGGTTCATCAGATTACCAAATATTTATTTAAACATGCAGTTTGAGTCTGTGATTTGTTGAAAGTTCAGTTAGTTTTATTTCTGAAGCTTCAGTTCACAACACGAGTCATCTCAAAGCACAAAAAGCAAATCCAGGTCATTTCAGGTCCTGATTCAGGACAACTGATGGAAGAAATGTATTCAGTTGTATTAAAATGAGATCATTATTACCGTATTTTCCGGACTATAAGTTGCTCTGGAGTATAAGTCGCACCAGCCCAAAAATGCACAATAAAGAAAAAAAAACACATAGCCTATAAGTCGCACTGGACTATAAGTCGCATTTTTGGAGGAAATGTTATTTTACAAAATCCGAGACCAAGAACTGGTATTTCACATTATTAGCTGTTTTCGTAAAACAATGCCGGCAATTTGCCGTGAAGCTGAGCCGGTATCTGGGAGCCTTTGGTCGTTCATAAGGGTTCAGACCGCACCGGTAATGTTGCGCAATCGTGTGCTTTTCACAAAAGATTACTCACTGGCGGTCTGGGGGCGGTCTTCGCGCTGTCAAAGTGCAGGGTGATTTCAAAGACGTGAGACGGAAGTTCCCTTAGTAAACAAACAGACGACTTCTTCTGCTTCTGCTCGTAACGCCAGAAGCACCTGGATCGCGGCGGCGCTCCAGTTTGCATCTCCGCTGAGTGTGCGTAACATCTTTCCGGTGTGTTTACCTGATTTTAAATACTTTTTCCAGTCGGGGGTCAGCTCACCTTTGCTACGTTATCAGCAACACCTCCCTCTGTTGTGCCAAGGCGTGATTTTCATTCACAAGTCCGGCATTACGGTAATACTACCAAGCCTGGCTGCTGATTGGTACACGGCCTAAAGCGCCATCTAGCGGTTTTAGGTGTGAAAGTGACAAACGTGAAATTAATAAAAAATATATACTTCGGTATATAAGTCGCAGGACCAGCCAAACTATGAAAAAAGGTGACTTATAGTCCGGAAAATACGGTATGTGAGACTGATTCATGAAGAACACGATGATGACTTGTTGTTTTCTCTCCTGTTCCAGCTGGCAGCCCATTATGAAGTTCATCAATGACCAGTATGAAGCCTACTTACAGGAGGAAATTAACATTGAAAGAAAGAAGAGGATCCCAGACTCCAGGGTGCACTGCTGCATATACTTCATACCTCCCACTGGACACTGGTAAGATTCCACAGTCACAAAAGAAAACAAGAGCCCCTCTTTTCCTGATCGAGTCTCCTGGGAATCTCCTCTTCCTGCTTATTCACAGCTTTCTGATTAAAACCATTTTACAAATCCTCTTGTTGTGTTCCAGTAGAGAAAATACTTTGTACGTTTAGTTAAACACCTGTGATAAACCCATCTAGTGCTGTTTGACCTCTGTGACCTCAACAGTTGTTCACTTAAATACTAGATCTTTGTGCAACTGGGGGATGACATGTTGGATGTCTGTGTCTTGATGTTTGACGGACCCCCTCATCATCTGCTCATGACTCCACAGCTGCTGCAGAAAGTGTGTGTGTGTGTGCGTTTTTGTGTGTGTAGCCTTGCGTGAGTAAAGAAGGTAGTGAACTGAAATGAGCGGTGTGCTTACGTTTGCAGATGTCCTGGGTGTTTGTGGATCATCCTATGAGCACTTCTTCTTTTTGTGAATTTGTGTTAATTTCCTGTTTTTTTTTTTTTGTTTTTTGTTTTTTTTTTTTGTTTTTTTTTAACCCCGTGTCCTGTCCGGCTGTGGAGCAAACAGAATAATGTCTGAGTGCCAAAAACAAGCCCAACAGTGTTGCTGTTTCAGGTGAGAGGTTACAGCCACTGCTATAAAACTCCTCCTGATTTTTGTTTAAATATAACCCCCAAAATCTTTATTAGAATGTTTTTATGGTTGATTGGACACGGAGCCTGAAAGTGAAGGGAAGGGTACAGAAAGAGGGATGGGGGAGAAAGTAAACAGAAAAAGAAGAGAACAAGAGACGTGAAGAGTCCACTTCTAGACCTGTAAATAAAGCACAAACAAACAAGCAAACAAAACAGGAAGAAAAGATACAACAGCAACAAACAGCATATGAATACACAACAGTTGTGATATTCTTCAAATGTATACGTATACACCAGTTCAAGAGAGTTCAGTGTCAACCACAGCCCCAGTCAATGTGTCTGAAAACACCTGAGTCCGTCTTTATGTGAGCACCTTGTGATCACCTGTGTGTGTATATATGCGCGCTTGTTTATGCAAGGTTTCTCTATTGAAACATTCAATAATAAGTTCGAGGAGTTCGAGTTAATTTCCTGTTTTATTTGACACCAGAAATGAGAGAATCTTTCTCTCAGCCAACCCGAGGAGACGGGACAACAAAGAAAATGTGTGTAGAGCTTCTGTGGTCACAAACAAAAGAAACTAAATGAACTTTTGTTTATTTTATCACATGATTTGGGCACACCTCCTTCTATTTTCACACACATTCTCCATCTTTAGATGCACACAACTCAGCACTCCACTACTTGTTTTCAAGAATGTTTTAATACTATCAGATCATGCATTGTTGATTTTATTTTATTGCTGACCAAAGGCCTGTTTCTAAGCTATTTTTTAATCAAAAGAAAAAGTCGTTTAGAATCAGCAGTCGAACCTTGAAAATTCTGGTCTGGTTTCAAATCATGCAAACGTGTAGAAACAGCTTGTTTAAGAGTTTAAAATGAGATTTTAGCTCATGATTTGTGTGATTCTGCTGTTCTTGGTCCTATCTTTTAACATCTTGACGTGTCTGTTGACGTTAACAGTACAGACCTCAAATGGTCCTAGTTATACCTATGTGGGAGGAGTTTCTAGTCGTATATTTACTGAAAGGACCAATTGTTGGAGTAAGAGTTGTTTTAAAAACCCCAAAATGATCCACTAGTCTGTCGCTGTTTGGGAGCAGCGTCCCTCCCACTATGGCTATTGTTTTGGTTTCTAGAGGCTCCGTTCACTGAGTGATGTCACCGATGGGTTTGGGCTTCATTTTGGATAAACAACTGATAGAACGCCTCTTCAAAATCACCCACTTATCCCTTTAAGGTCTGATTTTATAAACCACATCACCACCTTTGACTGTTTGCTGATAACTTTCTGGTTTATTTGCCTGAACTAGCTAACAATCGGCATCAATTCAGACCTTGCTAAATGGCCTTAGAGCTGTACAAACATGAATGACGTGTTCATGGTGACATCATGGAACTGATATCAGAATCCGTTTCTCTGCCACACCGTTCTCCCTCCAGTCCAGCTGTTACTTTCATGACGAGTCACTTTGACTCTCATCAACTCATCAGTTACTTTAAAGAAAGAATGATTTGCTGCGATGATGTTTCCCCTACATTTTAATTAGTTGTGTTTCTTTTTTTCCAAAAGCTCCAACTATAAATTATCACATGAATGCAAACAGACAAGTATGCATGCGTGCACACATGTTCATTATAATCTAATGTTACTCTCAGTGCAGCATATGGTCATATGAAGAGGCATGTGTGCAGTAGGGAGTAAACATGAATGCTCAGTCATGCTGATAATCCAACACGCATTCCTGTTTGTGCTTCATTCAGCTCGTATTATTCTATAGTTAGATTCAGTGATCGCAGACTGAATGATGTTACTCTTCAATGAGTTTTCATTCTTTAATGTGATGCTCCTCTTCATATTCCTCTGCCTCCACAGAGTTACTGCTGCTCAGCTCGCTCCATGTCTTTGTGATGTAATCCTACTTGTATGCTTATTGTAACACATGCTAATGAGTGTTGCATCCTGCCTGGATGGTGATGGGCTTGTTCTATGTGGAGAACGGGCCTGGCCTCCCCTCTGTCTGCCCCTGGGGTTTAAACCAGGCTGGGTTGGGATGAGACAAATTAGCAGACAGGGAAGGATTCATAAAGGGAGTCTGTAGATGCTTAAAATATCATTTTGAAGTGGCATCCTAGTCATTTATCTCCACTAAGGACAAAAAGTCATACTAATGTGTTAGAACACTTTCCTATCTGTTTGTAAACCTAATTGTGCAAGAGGCTGCTTGTTTAGTTGGATTTAACCGAACAATGTTGAAATTACTACACTACTGTACGTGTTGCTGCAGCAGCATAAACTAAAACGGTCTGAGGCAAAACTGTAAGGGTTTAAAAACAAGTAATACGTCTTTTAACGCATCAGCCTAAGAGTTGTTTTAAATATCTGAAAATTGGCTGCAGCAGTGTCTCTCCTGATCTGACTATTGCTCTGGGACAACTTCCTGTTTCTAGAGATTCTGCTCACTTTGAGTGATGTCATCAAAATGACCCAAATATTCTCTTTAAAGCAAAAACAGTAATATAGAAATAAAACCGAGTTAAAGACAGTTCTAAGAATGACTACAGTGGTAATTATCACCGACTGTTGGAGGATGAGGAGTGAAAATCTTTAATAAATAAGGATCCACTGAGCAGATAATCTAAATTAGAACTCAGTAGATAGAAGTAGGGCTTTAAATAGAGAATAAAGGCCAACAAAGAGGTGGTGTGTTCAACTTTTTTTATGATATAATCCTTAAAAATAAATGTGAAAGTTTCTCTACAGTTTTGACTCCCGATACAACCCTGGATGTGATAGAAAAGACAAATACTGCCATCTAGTGTTTTTTCCATGTCATCACACCCAGTTTCTTGCTCCTCTTAGAGCCTGCAGAAGATCTCTCTTTGTCAGATACAGGGAAGGAGGAAATGTAGAACATTTTGACTGAAGTTTCTCTGTAATCCTGCAGCCTGAGGCCTCTGGACGTCGAATTCATGAGTCGCCTCAGCAAAGTGGTAAACATCGTCCCCGTCATCGCCAAGGCTGATACACTCACCCTGGAGGAGAGGGACAGCTTTAAACAGATGGTAGGAAGTCTGTGACTTGTGTTATCTGTTGATGTGTTGGGATCTTTTTGCATAGCATTGTCAAAGTCATCATAGGAATGTAACACAGAAGCTAAAGCTATAGTACTCGTGTAGTCTGTGGTGTTTAAACCATGCTCAGTTGGGGCCCAAAGTGGAACAAGACCATCTCCCCCACACCATTACACCAGCAGCAGGCTGAACCGTTGACACAAGGCAGGATGGATCCATGGTTTTCATGATGCTGACACCAAATTCTGACCTGATTATCTAAACATTGCAGCTGAAATCAAGATTCGTCAGAGCAGAAAAGGGTTTTCCAGTCTCTTCTGGTCCAGTTCTGGTGATCCTGTGTGAATTGTAGCCATAAATAATCAGACTCAGTCTGGCGACACAGCTCTCACCTTCTCATCTTAGTTTTTGCAGCTCCAACAGATTCTTGGTTCACCTGATTAAGAGCTCATTCTTTCCTCTGTGAGGTTGTTCTTAGACCACCTTCCTTCCCTTTGTCTTTAAATATCCTCTTTTAAAATAGTCTTTCCATTTTTAGAGGTGGAAGCAGCACTGTGGGGCTTCTGGCTTCTGTTTTTCCCTCTGATGCCTGTAGCAGCGGTTGTCCCTGTCCCCGACAGAGAATACGCGCCGCAGGGCTTGTAGCTGGATTGTTTTGTTTGGCCACACAAACCCAGTGTGACCCTGAAGAGCATTTACTAAAAGCTTTTTGTGCCCTTCAGTTATTCCCATTTCCAACCCACTGTGGATTTTGAACCCAGTCAGTCGTCCTGTGATGTAAATGTCTGTTTGAACTCTGTAAACCAAAATATGATGTGGCTTTTTCTTTTCTTTTCTTTTCTTGTTTTTTTTTTTTTTTTGCTGTGTTGGATTTCATTCAGTTTCCTAAGGCACAGTTATGACAAAGTTTCCAGGAATAAAGAATAAAACCTTTCATAAAGGATGAAATGGAAATGGTCAAAGTGGTCATTTGAGAATTGAAAGTTTGTTCAGTAAATAGACGTTTTGTTGTTTTTGTGCCAGAACTTCTGTTATTATAAAGCCATGCAGAGCAGAGGTTCAAATTCTTATTTTATGTGGTTTTGTCTAAAAATCTTCTGGGTCAACTCCATGTTTAGGTCATTTTTGCTGGTATTTGTGGATTTTCATAATGTCCTCTAGTACAAATGAAAGTGGTTCTTTAGATAGACACTTCTGTTTTTATCTGTGTGTGCATCATAAAGATGTAGGTAAAGCGCTACGTGTGGATTTGACTCAGTGTTTTGTGTGTTATTGTCGATGTGTGTGTGTGTGTGTGTTTAGATCAGGGAAGAGCTGCGAGCCAATGGGATCGACGTTTATCCCCAGAAAGAGTTTGACGAGGACGCAGAAGACCGAATGATCAACGACAAAATCAGAGTGAGTTCACGCCGATGAGTTGAGTCTGTTCAGAATTTAAAGGGATAGTTCAGTTCATTTAAATTGATTTTTGAGGAAAGAGTTCCTGCTCTTTGAATAGCCTCAGTTTGCAGAAACAGAGATTAATTCTGACTGGATTGCTGAGCTAACAGCTAGCCACAACAGGTGCAGCTCCAAAATGGCGTTCTGTCATTTTCAAACAACACAAATCTCAAAGATCTTTTAGCGGTTCATGCAGACACTATTTTTATAAACACTGTAACTATCACATAATGTGGTTATTTACACACAAATGTATGGGTTTTTACATATAAATGGATATTTGTGACAGATGTAGCAGCTTAGCTAGCTAGTCATGGTACTATTGGCAGGGATTTCATAATTTTTCTGCAGGAATAACTTATGACTTACTGAATGCAGTGTATTTTATTAAAAAACATATTTGCATGAAAAGTATAACTGTAGACTGTTGTTTATAAACATCAGCAGTAAACTTTGATGCTGCACAGATTAGCCGTTAGCACCTCAGAGCTAATCTCTTTGTTTGTTTGTTTTTTTACAGAACACATGTTTGACATTTCCACAGAACCACACTTTAAACAATCCATCACTTTTCCAGTCGGATCACACTGCAGCACTGCACTAGCTGACTGATAATGTGTATTATACTGGTTCAATGGAAGAATCTGTTTGATGTTGTGTTGTTTCGCTCGGCTTTCTGGAGAAGGAGACTATTTAAACCAAGTGGACCGGATCATATTTTCCTGTCTCCCATCAGGAGATGATCCCTTTCGCTGTGGTGGGCAGTGACCAGGAGTACCAGGTGAACGGGAAGAGGATTCTGGGAAGGAAAACAAAATGGGGCACCATAGAAGGTAATACAGCTCTCACCTTCACATAGAAATCGGTTAAATCTGCGACCTCTTGTTCGCTTCCTCACTATGTGTTCACTAGTTCTACGTCATAATATTGAGTTTTCACTGTGGTGACTGGTAACTGAACTGGGCCAGGATTCAGATGTATTTTCCTCTTTACAGGTTTCTGCTGCTTTTGCTTTTTTGGTCACAATTAAAGGTTTCAGATCAGGAAACAAATTTCAGTATCAGACAAAGAGAACCTGTTTTAAAGTGATGATTTCATTATGATGAGGAAAGAGAATCCAAACCAACCTTCAAATTCTACATTTAAAAACTGCTTTTTGTATTTACTCAGGTTATTTCCGATAAACATTTTAAGTTTGACCAATTAAAAAGCAAAAACAGGAGAAATCTGTACAGGGGGAAAACACTTTTTCACAACACCTTGTACTTTTATGTTTGATCTGCAGTTATTGTCTCACTTCTGAAGGATAAAGTCATTTAAACCTTAAACCCATAGACTTTTGAACCCCTTTTATCTCAGAATATTGTAACATCTCCTCACAGCTGTAGGTGAGAGAACCAAATGCTGCCTGTCCAGCTGAAAGCACAATAACTGCTTTTTAGTAGATCTGAGCTGCAGGAAGAGAGAAGACGCTGCAGCACAAATGTGATAAACTAAACTTCAAAAACCTGTCGTGATGTCTTTATGTATCCTATTTGTTCAAAAAGACCTTTTTATTTCACCGGTTTTTGTTTGTAAGGGATGTAAAGTAGGACAGCAATTAAATTTATACGGAGTCTTCTCGGTGCTGCAGCAGCAGAATGAAAAAGCAGCAGTTCGGCTGAGTGCGATTTATTACAGCACGTTCCCTTGATGCCTCTAATCAGCGCTCACAGGCCGAGCCGTTATTCCCCTCTCCTCCCCTTCAAAGTGAATTTAATTTCCTGCTCTGAATTTCAAAGCTTTTACATAAACGGCGCCCTCCTTTATTTCATTTTCAACCCTTGACATAATCTCTAATTCAAACATATGTCGGCCCCTACCGGAGGCGCCAGCGACTTGTCATGGGGAGTTTGTTAAAACGTCTCATTTAAAGTTCTCCACTGTGGAGGAGAGATGAGATGTATTAAATTCATCCAAATCAGAGGAGGAGTGTGTTATCTCGGCTTAAGAAAATTGCTGCAGATGTCACGGTGGTGGATTACAGCTGATGCATGTGCAACACCGCCATCTGGTGGCGTTATGGAGGTTTGGTCAAATGTGTTGCAAATGGATTCAGACATGTTTTGATTTTCCTGTTTTTTGTTCTTTTGCAGTTGAGAACATTGCGCATTGTGAGTTTGCGTACCTGAGAGACCTCCTCATCAGGTGGGGAATCCATCTTCTATTTGATGTTGTTTCATGACGGGCGGTGCGTTAAGTTAAAAGCTCAGACTTTATCATGAGGCGGTGCTTCTGAGCAGCTCGATAAAACATTTTCCTCCCTGAGAGAATCAATACTAATAAAATTCATTCAAATGTCTTAAATGTTTCTGGACATCGCTACCTCTCAGGCTTTTAGCTTGAATCGATCAAGTTGATCTACTTTCTCCTGCATCTAAAGGGACCTTTCAGTCAAGTGTTTCTGTGACAAATAATACAATACAATAACTATGTAGTAATACAACAATACATCAAAAATAACTATAGAGGGTATGTCCCCCATGTGACAGGCAGAATCCCCCCAGTGACCTGACCACCAGTGACCAGTGGCAGAACATTCAATATGTTTGCATCCATTATTAACTAGAGGTTATTATCATCTATTAAAGACTGTTGGCCTTAACAGGGATACTTACCCCAAAATAGTCCGACTACTGGCATTAATCTCAGATTTCATCATATGCATGACCTCTGTTAACTTACTGGTTGTGGATAGCTTCATGAACAGCCTCTGTTTGAAGAAATAAAGTTTACATCCTTCAGGACTGATATGCTAATGGCTAGTCCCAAAGCCGCCAAGACCTACGTTCATTGCTGCCATCTTAAAATGATTCTCCTAAATGTTATTGCAGTTAATGCAATGTTATTTTATACATCTTTAGACAGTGGTTTCATAAAATTCTATAGTTAAATTCAGCAGGAGGTGCATATTGATGCTACCACACCATGAACATGTTGGAGAGTTGAGTCGCTTTAATCTGTAAGCTTCAGTCCAAATGGACCCAGCTCCAACGTGACTTACAGCTCCAGTTTCCTCAATTTCACAGTTATTAAACAATTTAAATATCATTTTCCTCTCATTTAACTGAGCTTGATTCTGACTGGATTGACAAGCTAACAGCTAATCACAACGGGGCCCAAGACCAAATAGATTATGTTTTGAACTCTAATCTTAAAAATGTCGTCATGGTTCATGTAAACAGAGGAATCTTCTTACATATTTCTACCAAAATAACCACGTAATGTGAAACTGACAGCAGAATAAAGGTTTGTTTAGTAACGTTGCATGAACAGCTTTTTATTTAAAACCTGTTTTAAGACAACAGCAATACACTATGGCAGTGGTCCCCAATGTTGTTTGCGTCATGGATAGATTGCATAACAAATACTATGTCTACAAACCGGGGAGGGGGATGCATCCCCACCAGTGTACTATGCTCATGCACCCTTATGAGAGCTCCTTTACCTGCAGCGCAGCGGGAGGTGAGGAGTACAGAGCAGCTAACTTTGCAGCTTGTCAGCAGGCGATCACACCCGCTCCATACTGCGACGTAACACATCGGCGTTCGGCCGGATTTTTCAGGCATGATCAATACATCAATTTTTAAAAATTCTGCTGTTCTGACGGCCCGGTACCAAATGGCCTATGGACCGGGGTTTGGGGACCTCTGCACTATGGTATTGGTTGGTTTAGACTAGCTGTTAGCTCATCCATTTTTCCAACAGAAGAAGGGCAGAGTTTACTGTAACTCTTAATTTCTGATGCTAAAAGGCCGTTTTTTTATTGCAGGACACACATGCAGAACATCAAAGACATCACAGGCAGCATCCATTATGAGACGTATCGCGTCCGTCGGCTAAACGAGTCCAACACCTATCCCATCTCTCAGCCATCTGACCATCAGGCCGTGCAGCCGAAGGCCAACGGTCAACTGGAGGCGCAGCCCGGCGCTCTGCAGGCCAACGGAGTGGCTGCTCAGCACGAAGCCCTGACCCACGAGATGTAGAGGGCACCAGTTCAGCGTACCAGGGCACAACACGTACACTCTGACATGCTCTGTTTACATCTAGCACATACACACACACACACACTCATGCTGTGAAGATAATTATAACTCATATGGAACGCAAAACGCATTGAATCCCATCTTTTATCATATAATAAACATCAGTTATTGGATTACAGCTGATCAGAACTAAATATATAGATGTCTCCATCCTGAGTGAACGTGTTGCTAAACAACACCAGAGGAAAACGACTTCCTGAATAAACAAAACCTTTGAAATCCAGGACTGACTGAACCATTTGTCCTATAATGAGTCAAAATAACACAAAGAACACGAGACGCTCTGAACACAGCCTGGTTTGTTTAGTGCCGTGGTTTAAAGTTTGTATAGGGTTAACGTAGGGACGTATAGATTAGCTTCATAGTGTTTCTGATAACGTTGACACCTCCGCACTGTGAAACGGAAACCGAATGCATCAGCGGTGTGGAGCAGGTTGTGAAAAATGAGCCCCTTTGTCATTCTTCTGATGTTTTAAGAGCTTCCTGTCTTGTTCTATATCAAGTCGATAGTGTTTGTGTAATATGTTGCATCTTTCATTGCTCATTTACTGTGTATTTTTATTGCTTATTAATGTTCTAATGTTATTGTAGAGGACTGGGGTGCAGCTGTTTGTCCCATGCATTCATTTTTCTGACTGTAAACCAAATAAGTCATTTTTTTTGTTGTTCTAAAGAAAGCACATACAGTATATAGAGTTTACATATGATTAGGTATTTATATGTGTTGTTGAACCATCTGATTCAAACTCTTGGCTTCTAGAAGTTGCTGCAGGTCATAAACGGTGGTAGTTTTAGACTTTTTGTTTCTCTTGCAGCATGCTGTTTCCCCTTTTCAAAACTGCACTGTGTCTAGCATCAAATACCTTTAGTGATTAAATCAAACCCTGCCAATATATGACGTTTGCATGAGTAAGACTGCAGCATTTACAGTTAAAAGAAAGGATTTGTGCCTGAAAAAACTCCAAACGATGCCCATAATTTAATAAACAGTATTTTTGAAAAAGTATTTGATATAACGCAAACTCACGGGATGTTTTATAGACTAAAATGTATTTATACATTCTGATTTCCAAATGAAAGTTAGTTTTGAAATTCGAAGCAAAACTGTTTTCCAAATTAATAGAAAAAACTGTTGTATCCTGTAGAAAAAGTGATTTAATTCCACTTTGTTTACTGTTGTATAGTTCTTGTGTAATTTGTTATGCAATTGTAGACTAAGGTTTTATCTTTGATATGTTATCTCCAAGAATAAAGATTGATATTTTTATTGTTTGAAGTTGATGGTCTTAATTTGTAAATGTGTAGAAATGAAGATGCTGTGTGTCGATTTTCCAAATGGACGTACAAGTTCTCAGGGTTTTAAAGTAGGAAAATATATAAACAACTCACCAACTGTAGAAAAAAAGACACTTGAATCTAAACCTAAAGTCTGTTTCTGTGGAAATGTTATGAACGACTAACATCTTAGCTGTTGTGAAAAGCTCCTTGAACAACCTCAGTTTGGAGAAACGGAAATGAGTTCTGACCAGATTGACAAGCTAAAGGCTAGTCAGAATGGAGACTGTTACACAGTGGACTAGAATGGTGCTTAAAGATCAGCACCTGATTCGCTCTCCTCAGTCTGATATCAGCTCTGTGAACGGTATGAAAGAACGCGTCATGATGCAGGAAGCCGTTCTGCAGCAGCAGTGAGTCCGACGATGCAAACAACCGCCAGGCCAGTCAGAGGCTTGCACTGTGGGCAGGCGTGAGATTTCAGCTGACCAATCAGGCCGCGGTGGGCGTGGCCTGTGTAGCCCCGCTCAGACCACTGAGGAGCAGGGCTGAGAAAAAGTATGGGCTCGGCTCTGAAAACGGACATGTGGGCCGTATCTGTGAGGTTTTGGTTGGACCGAGTCGAGCAGAGCGGATGCTAGTCTGTAAGCGCCCCAAAATTTCATAATGGTTGTTTCAAAATCAACGTTAAAAATCACCTTAAATTTTGCAAAGTTGGTCATTTATATGGAAATATTGGAGTGTTCTGATTGGAGAAGAGAGGTTTGCCCTGCTGATGATTTATAATGCAAAAAGTAACAAACATAGAAATCAATATAACTATAGAATGCAAACTATAGGACTGTATAAAGACTTCTAAAATTAGCAACTATGATATTTTTGAGTATTTTTGTTTTAAAGTGCCCATGACTCGATATTTAAATCACTTTATATTAAACAGATTTAATCTTTGATGCCTCTAGATTAGCGTTGCACCATTAGAACTCAAAATACGCTGTAATTATTTCCTAACGAGCAACTCAGAGATCAGAAGAATACGCTGCCTTCCGGTTCTGCTGGGTTTCTCCTTATTTGGCAGCCTGACACTTCTGCTGCAGTAGGGGGCAGTGCCCAGTAGGGGGCAGTGCCGTCGCGTGAAAGAGAAACGAAACTGAAACTAAACACTACACGGTCTAGGGTCAATGGCGGCGGCACTGCCTCGCTCCAGGTGTCGTGAACGTGCTTGTGGGCGGAGAATTTACCATATAAGCAAGTCCGGATCACTATGACCTCATAGCGGGCTGGAGTGAAAAAAACTGTTTGAAACCTGGGTCTGAAATCTGGAAGAGCTTCTCACTGGCTGGACTAGGAGACAGATGGACGCCGTTTTTTGCGCTTTCTGGCAGGTTTAAGGTGAGAACTCAACGTTACAACATGATAGATAAGTCAGAAAACATGGAAACCGATGTCATGGGCACTTTAAGAATTTAGGCCAGTATCTTACTGGGCATTGACTACTGATGACTATTTGGAGAAATGATGTAAGAAAGTTGAACACATTTTTAGTTGGAATCTGAAATGTTGAACCCTTTAAAGAGGTTTGTATAAGGCTGTGAGGTTGCCACAGTGGTGCTAATTTGCTTGTATTTAATTCACAAATTTATGTTTCAGTTTATTCAGAAGTTATTATCGTTTTATTTGCAATGTGGCCAACCACTCCTAAGGTTCTGACTTATGAGATCATTACAAGTTTGAGTTAGGTTACAGGTGCCAGTGACGACTCTGTCCAATTTCGATATTTTCCCACATTTTTTTTATTTGAGCAGGAATCCCATGGACTATGATGTTCACTGATGACGGTGAGCGATGAGAGGGAGCAGGTGAAGGAAAGTCTGGAGAGGTGGAGGTTTGCCCTGGAAAGGAGAGGAATGAAGATTAGCTGCAGCAAGACAGATGTGCGAATGAGAGGGACCCAAGTGGAACAGTAAGGTTCCAGGGGTCAGAGGTCAAGAAGGTGGAGGATTTAAGGAACTTAAGTTCAAAAGGATTAAACCAAAAATACAGTCACATCAAAACTCAAATAAAACCACTAAAAAGAAGATTTCAGAAGCAAAAATGTGAAATTCAAAAGCAAGAAAATCACTCTAAATACTAAACTAAAATGTTTACATTTCTAAACAAAACAATTTTTACATAATTCATATTTTCATTCGTTGATACACCGTTTTGGTTCTCAGTTAATTCTGCATTACTCAGACCGTTCAGGCTTTTAATCTGAAATGCTGCCCTACTTGTTCATACACTTGTTAGAGCACCTTTTAGTCCATTTATCTTTTTAAACCACTGAAAAAAAATAAGATTAAACCAAAATATTCTAAGAAATCTGAGAATGTTTCAGTACAAAGATTAACATTATTAGAGTTTATTATCATTTAGGATAATTATTATTGACTCATACAGGGTTCATACACACAATTCAAAATCAAATTTTCCCAGGTGAGTTGTCAAGATTTCCCTGCCCCTTACCCTGGTGATGATTCACACTTTAGGGACTTTAGTCAGAATTTAACCAAAACTTAAAGAAAAACTTGTTTTTAGAATTTTTCTTGTGGATGTTAAAGGGTTAATAAACAGACAGATATTAGAAACATGGTTCATGCTCATAAGTAGCTCAGGTAATTTAATCCTGAGTGTTTCCATTAATACTTCACATTCACAGCACAAACCCTGCAGGTTGGACATGTAGCTGTGCATGATCCCACCATGCCAACTTTAACAGGGACTCTCATTTACACCTCCTGTCTCGCAATTTCTCAACCACCTCACCACCCTATTGTGTTGACAGTGTTGCCTGTCGAAGGTCGCCGTCTTCCTTTCACAAATTGGAGCTCCTGCTGTAGCTTTAGTTTCCGTCTCTGTTGGATTCACTGGTCAGAAGCTTCCCTGTCTCTGCTGAGATCGACAGTCCTTTGGTGGTAAATGACAAAATGTGAAGGTGAGAAACCAGCAGGAAGATCAGAATCCACTCAAACTCCCCTGACGTTACCACCTCCTCCTCCTCCTCTCTATATAAACCGTTTCCCAGCTGCCACGCTGAGCATGAAGGTGAGTGATGACAGCATCGCTGGCACCAATACGATACTTTCACATCACAGGCTGGCAGGGACATGACACATATTAAAACATGACCTGACATCTGAGGGGGTCCAGCACTTCTTCATCTCATACTACTGTTAATATCAACTGGAAAGGGACTGGGAGGGTGTTTATACGGGGCGCCGATTCTAAACTATTATAAGAAATCAACAGCCACATTGATTCATGGTCTAAATGACTACTAAATACTTTAGTATAGTATACTTTATACTTTTAGTTTAATTTATCCATACTTTATTGGGGGAGCGACAAGTCCAACTCACCTACAGACGCTTCTTTTTGTACAAAAACATTTTGCAGAATTGAATTTGGTTTGAACAATTAAATGAAAAATAAAGTAAAGTACTTATAGAAAATAAAAATTCTGTTTTAAAAATAAATACATTTTCTAGGAAGTCTCTTGGTCTTTCTGCACTGATGGATGAGCTGGGTCTAGTTGATGTGTGGCGGTGGCTTCATCCTAAAGAGAAAGATTTCACCTTCTATTCAAATGTGCACCATAGTCACTCTAGGTTGGATATGTTTTTGTTGTCTGGAGCGGACTCCTACAGAGCAACAAAATGTAACATAGGAGCAATTACAATTTCAGACCATGCCCCGGTCTCTCTGAAACTTAAGGTAAGGTTAAATAATAATTTTAAATACTGGAGAGCAAATATATCTATTTTAAATAATGAAGGGATTCAACAAGAAATCAGAAATGGGTTGATAGAATATATTCAATTTAATGATAATAATACAGTATCCCCATCAGTCCTTTGGGAGGGGGCCAAGAGTGTTTTAAGGGGGAACATTATTGCAATATCAGCTAGGTTAAAAAAAGAAAGATTAGCAGAACAGTCAAATCTAGAAAGCAAAATTAGACAGCTAGAGAAAGAATATCAAAGAACACAAAATATTGATACTTTGAACTCATTGAAACTTAATAGGGAGAAACTGAATGATTTATTAACCTACAAAGCAGAAGGACAACTTCGATTCACAAATCAAAAATATTATGAATTTGGCAATAGGGCAAGCCGGCTGTTAGCATTCCAACTACGGAAATTGCAATCGAGTAAAGTAGTTCATAAAATTAAATGTCCAAATTCAGGGAAAATATTCTCACAGCCCAAGGACGTGGCAAAGGCGTTCGCCAATTACTACAGTGAACTATACAAGGAAGAAAGTTGTCAAAATAAAAAAGAGAAAACTGAAAACCTTCTTAATTCAGTTAATTTGATCAAACTAACTAAGGAAGAAGCCGACTGGTTAACACGACCAATTACAAGACCAGAAATTAAAGCCAGCATTTTAAAGCTTAAAAACAATAAATCCCCAGGAGTGGATGGTCTTCCAGGAGAATATTATAAAATGTTTGAAAAAGAACTTACACCACTCTTAGATAAAGTCTATAATTATGCCCTAGCTCAGCAAGACCCCCCTCAGTCATGGTCCGAAGCCATTATCAGTGTTATACATAAGGAAGGTAAGGACCCCACTTTGTGCTCATCTTATCGACCCATTAGCCTCCTTTGTGTAGACCTCAAAATACTAACAGCCATAATTGCAAACAGAACACAGAAGTATATCAGAAAATTGGTGAAGCCTGACCAGACTGGCTTTATTGAGCATAGACAGGGAGCTGATAATGTCAGAAGAGCCTTGAACCTCCAACTACTGGCACAGAGGGATGGGGTCCCATCGATGCTTCTCAGCTTGGATGCTGAGAAGGCATTCGATCGGGTGGACTGGAATTTTCTGCAGCAGACACTGAGACAGATGGGCTTCAATGAGACATACATAAAGTGGATCCAAACTTTTTATAAAGACCCAAGATCAAGGGTGAGAGTGAATGGGCACTGCTCTGAATTCTTTTGTTTGGAGCGGGGTACTAGACAGGGTGAAGTTCTCTCTCCATCTCTATTTGCTTTGAGTATTGAGCCATTAGCTGAACTGATTAGATCCAACCCGCTCATACAGGGGATAAGAGATAAAACAAATGTACAGCATAAAATATCACTTTTCGCTGATGATATTTTATTATTTCTAGAGAATCCAATTACCTCTGTCCCTGCCTTGCTACACACCCTTGAGGAGTACAGTATGGTGTCTGGCTATAAAATTAATACTAATAAATCAGAGGCCTTAATGATTAGTGGAGATTGGCCGTCACATTTAGATAACTTAGTCACGTTCAGACACTCCAAACAGGGATTTAAATATCTTGGAATATTTCTTACCCCCAAGATCACACAATTGTTTTCAGCTAACTATAATAAATTAATAAAGGACATTAGAACAGATCTAAATAGGTGGGCTATACTACCACTTTCATTCTTGGGAAGAATTGAATGTATAAGAATGAATGTTCTTCCGAGATTATTGTATTTGTTTCAAAATCTCCCGATCTCGATACCACAGCCTACTTTCAAAGTTCTAGACAGACTGATCTCTACATTTGTTTGGCAAAATAAAAGGCCAAGAATTCGCCTAAAAATATTAACATCTGGGAAAAAAAATGGGGGCTTAAATTTACCTAATCTCAAATTATACTATTGGGCAGCCCAGATAAAGGCAATGGCGGCTTGGATCATTCAGGATCCAGAAGTACAGTGGGTTGCTATGGAGGAGTACTCACTCCCAGGAATTGCTATTTCATCACTCCCATTTCTAAGTCTGCAATCTAAAAGAAGAATTAAAATTACAAACTTATTTGTCAAACATACTTTGAAAATCTGGAACAAAATTCAAAAACAATTAAAAGGCAGGATTGTACTATCCCGGGCCATGACTATAACTAGGAATGTGGAGTTTCTCCCGTCTTTATCAGACAGTGGTTTTCGCGGATGGGCAGAGAGAGGACTCATTACAGTAAATCAGTTATTTAACGGACATGTATTTAAAACTTTCTCCCAATTAAGAACAGAATTTAACTTACCCACCAGTGATCTGTATAGGTACTTACAAATAAGGAATTATGTGACAAAACATATGGACTGGGATCATATTAGAGGAGAGGCTACAAACATAGAACAACATTTTATTAATTTGATTGAAAGCAGAGGGGTAATGAAAAAACAAGTTTCATTGATGTATAACAAACTGTTGATTGATATGTCTGATAACACACAACATATGAAACAACAATGGGAGATGGAACTGAACATTGTTTTGGATGATGGTGTTTGGGGAAATATCTGTTTGGGTTGTCATAGGGGATTGGGAAGTCAGGTTTGGAGGGAATTCGACTGGAAAATGAAAATACGGTTCTTTAGAACACCATTAAAATGCTTCCTCGCCAAAACAAGTGTGAGTGACAAATGCTGGAGGAACTGTGGACTTGTGGGTGATCAAACCCACATTTTTTGGGATTGTCCTATAATACGCAAGTTTTGGTTGGATGTCAAGGGCATTTTGGAAAACTTACTAGAGGTGACTATCTCTCTGGATCCCCTACTATTCCTACTAGATATATTTCCGGATGATCTCTCTCAAGATAAAAAATATCTGCTTCATATCCTGTTGGTGACTGCAAGAAAGATGATAACGGTTTGTTGGTTGAGACCGCAACCACCTACAGCCACGCAATGGATACAGAAACTGAGACATGTCTGCGTGATGGAACGTATCACAGCACAACTACATTTAAAAACACAAGATTTTGAAAACAAGTGGAAACCGATCATAGACTTTCTCAAATAAGGACAAAACCCATGCCCGGCAAGTATTATTACTTTTAATAATGTCTTGTTTTTGATTCTCACATTGTAAACCCTGATTTATTAATTTTTACTTTATTATATTTTTTTTTATGCATCTGGAGGATTGTAATATGTGATGCCCAATCTCAGGACAATGTTATTGTTACTATGTTTTTGTTGTTGCTGTTGTTGTGGATGCAACAATAAAGTTCAAAAAAAAAATAAATAAATACATTTAAACGTGTATATATGTGTCTAAGATTATTCATATAAATGCGATTAGATTTTAACTTTATAATATATTAAATTCCTTTATAAACATTTGTATTTGACATTATTACCTGAAGCTAATTGTGGTAACATTTTAATAGCAATAACATAAGTATTTTAGTATACTTTATTGGCAAAATGTTAATTTAATACAAAATTTTCTATTGAATAAATTATTTTATTCCCTGAATACGTTGTATTTGTTAAATTTGTATTTGCAAGCATCTTTTTTATCGCCTCCTCACCCCACTCCATGTTCAGTGCTGACCAGCATTATTTCTCTAACAGTTTTATTTCTGACTCCCTGTTTGAACCCCTGAGCTTCCGTACCAATTGACTTCTTCTTCTTCTTCTTCTTCTTCTTCTTCTTCTTCTTCTTCTTCTTCTTCTTCTTCTTCTTCTTCTTCTTCATGTTTTGATCACCACTGAGCAGTTCAACTCTGCCACCCACTGACATAAATTGTTTACTGCAGTCTCCTAAAATGTGATCTCTGAAAATTTTAGGCTTTAAATTATTAAAAAATAAAATAAAACCAATCATGAAAACATGGCGTTTTCTGGATAATGCATTTGGGGTTAAAATTAAATATTTTATAAGATATTCAATACATTTCTATAACTATACAAGAATATTAAAATAAACACGGGTCGTAATAAACAACCTATTCAGCATTCTCAATGTGTTTTCACTTATAGAGGAGAAATAAATGCAGCATGTTTCTCACCTCATATCATGTTAAATAATCATCACTTTAATACTGACCAAAATAGTCCTACATATGGGCAGCACTCAGACATTGTTAATTATGTTGTATAAAAATCCATATTCCATGTCATGTATGAGTCCAGACTGACTCATTAAACCTCCCAGTTTCAGAGGCAGCATGTTGAGAAAACCTGCTCCACTCAGGCAACCAGCCGACACGCAGCTACACTATGTTTAACTGTAGGACGTCTGAAGTAATCAACCATTACATAACATGCTGTAATTATGAGCTATACAGACTCAAACATGGCCATTCTGATGAGTTTGAGTGGTTTGAACTTTTCTCTCAGCTGCTGGAACTGCAGCAAATTAATATCAGGTTGTAAATATGTCTTTATGATAAATCATGACATTAAAAAGAAAACATATGTTATTGTTTGTTAAGTTTGTGCTATTTATTTATATTTATATGTATCCCTTAATAGAGCAAGAGACCATATTTGATCATTTGCTATAAATGTTGATTTGCAGCCAAAACCTGAAGCTTTTAAAAAAATTTGAAAAAGTAAAACCAAAATCAAGTAACCTTTATTTATAAAGCACTGCAGACACTGAGAGTGATTCAGTGCTCAGCTGTGCATGGCTATATTCTTCATTGGAAATCCATTAAAAACTGTTATGCATCCATTACTTAACTGATGATGCATGTGTTCCTCCTCTCCAACAAGGTGAACAGATCATGGTAGAATTTGGTGCTGCCAAGAGGATGGAAACTTCAACCTGCAGGTAGAATAACTGGTTCACCTACAAATACCTGTAAATTCTGAGAGTAAAGAACACCCTGGCCTGAAATAATGACTTCTCCAACAACATAACGATCCTACACTCGGCTCACTGAAACTGATTAATTTTGACAAAGCAGGCAGTGGTCGACTCTGCCTCCAACAGTGCTTAACAAATATAGAAATACACACCAGAACGAACAGCAGGCACCTTATGTTTCTCAGCTGGAGCACATCACCCAATATATCACCTCACTTTACCCACAACTGTATCGGTTCAGCGTCTCCCAGCAGGAAGCCTGAGAGTTTCATGCATTTACCTGCCAACCCATCAGTCAGCTGTTTCCACCACTACTCCCTCCCTCTATAAAACATACATGTAAACAAACTGTTATTTTTAGCTATGATCCTCTAGTATCCTATATTAACTCTTTAACTTCCACACCAAAAGAAAAACAATACTTTTTTTTTTGCATTTTTTATTCATTTGGGGCAATAAAGATTATAAAACCATACCCTTGATCCCAGCACCTTAGTTAACAGACTCTGTGACTTGGTGGGGATCTCTGGAACAGTTTTAGACTGGTTCAGATATCAAACAGAATATCGGTGTCCATATAGACCAGATACTACTGATCTGTTTTGTGGGGTACCCCAAGGCTCTGTTCTGGATCCACTCCTGTTTTATATACATCCTCTTGGACAGATAATTAGTAATTTTCAGTTTGAACTTCAGTTCAGATTTTAGTTTATTACTTTACATATTATTTTTAAAAGTTGTGACTAGAAGTACCTACAAAGTTGCTTTATATTTCTAAATCTTCAGTCATCACAAAGCACTGAACAAAGCAACAAATCCAGATCATTTCAGGTCCAGATTCAGATTCTCTGGTTTTTTTCTCTCTTTGGTGAACCTGTATTTTATTTATTTATTTAACTTATGTTTTAGGAGGACGAAACCCCTTGAGATGAGATCTCGTTTTCGAGGGGGTCCTCCTTTCGTACACCAAACAGAATTAGGACAGCAAGTAATTAACAACAAACACCCATTAACATACATGCATATACATAAAATAATGTAGAAATAATAATAATAATAATAATAGTAATAATAAAAATAAATAACAATAAAATAAACAAAAAGGATAACTAAATATAAACAAACAAAACCACTAACCAATGTCAATGTTACATGACATTCACATACCTAGACAATGTATCAACCCATGATTCTATAATTCTGACTATTAATCAGTGCTTTATAATAATTGTTGTTTAGTAAATCTTTTAAAAAAGTAAACACAAGACAATTTACACAGAATTATTGTCCGTTCTTATTTGTTTTGTACTTAAAAGGAAGATAGAAAATGCAAAACAATGTATTAAATCTAAAAACCACAGATAGAGTGGTGGTTTTCTGCACTCTTTGTCCATTTTTACCCTTGAGCTCTGCTGGACTTGAAGCATTTCCTCCATGCTTGTTGTTGAGGTATGCAAATGTCCCACATCCCATTTACGTGTTTGAATTTTGCCGTTTGCTCACCATGCCCACCCCTCCTCCTCCCCGATTTTCTCCTCTCGCCCCTACATCCACACTCCTCCCTCCTCCTACCCCTCACCCTCCTGCTTCCACACCAAGGTGAGAGCGGCTGCATCCGTCGCTCTATCTCATCCGTATGCAAATTGGACTTGTTTTGATTAAAAGACAGCTGCATATTTCATTAAAGTCTGCGGCGGATGTGGGAAAGGAGAAGGCACATCTCTGTGGAGAGGTGAAGGTTGAGTTAGAGGGAATGCTGTGGTGGGTTCTGTTTAGTGCTTCTGACAGGAACAAACGAGGAAGACAAAGGCTGCCCTGGGACTGCTTTGGGCTTTAATGGGTCTGACTGACTGCTTAAAGCTCACATTGATGCCGAAAATGACTGGATGTGCACAGCATGAATCCTGAAGCAAATGACGAGGAAATATAGATCCCGACACCTTCAATGTGCTCAGGCATGCAAAGGCAGTTAGCAACCAACCGCTGTCACAACAGAGATAAAAGACAAATGAAATGATTATGTTTCATATCACAGCATGACAGCTGATCCTGGTAGAAGAAGAAACAGAGCTCAGACATCTTTCTGCATCACAAAGAAAGTTGTCCTTAAAATTGGTTTATGCCACACTAAACTTTAATGGATCAGAATTCTTATATGCCGATAACTTTGCCTTAAACCAATCAGAGACTGATATCCAGACTGGCTGGCCACACACACACCTTTTATGAAGTTTCCAGTAAAGTTTATCATCAATAATCACAAAGAATTTCGTTTCATAAACTCTTTTGATTTCCACACCGTTCAGTGTTAGTATTAAATCTGTTTTCTAACTTTTTTTCACAAGTTTATTTCATTCAAAACAGAACAAGTAAAACAATAAAAATAAACAATAAGATAACAAAAAAAAATCATATTTGAACAAAAAGGAGCGGAATGAAGAAAAAAAGTCTTATAATTTCTGCCCCAATTTACCAAAGAGATTTATCTATACAAGTACAATTGTCAGAAACATAGATTCATTATGAACTCTGTCCTGTTCTCATTTTCCGATTTGATCAAGATCATTAGTTTAAAGCGATAATATGCAGTTTTGCTTGTTTTGGGCGCCCTCTGGTGTCCGTTTTAAATCACTGCATTAAAAAGTTACCAGATCGTTTCAGCTTCTAAACGCCAATATCTACCTGTTGAAATGTCTCCTCAGCCTTCATAGCTTTCTACAGGAGCGGTTATTTACTCTTTCAAAGAAATCAGCTGTGTTCAAGCAGGGAGAGATTGAAAAAAATCAGGAATCATGAGCTAAAAACACTCCAGCGCTAGCATAACAGCTAGCCACTTTGGGTTAGCCTAACCCTCGTGAGACACGTGACTTCCTGGGTACCGTGACGGCGACGGAGATTTTGCAATCGTGGTATTCTGGATCTAATCACCAAATGGGGCTAAGTGACTTTTCATTAACTCTGTAA
This sequence comes from Callopanchax toddi, assembly GCA_006937965.1. Classification (NCBI taxonomy): domain Eukaryota; kingdom Metazoa; phylum Chordata; class Actinopteri; order Cyprinodontiformes; family Nothobranchiidae; genus Callopanchax; species Callopanchax toddi. Next base: position 598,775 of record SSNR01000094.1, read on the forward strand.
AGGGTCATATTAGCACAGACTGGCTCAAGGAAGAGATTTAAAAATATGAAAAAGTTGCATATTATCACTTTAATTTACTTTTTCATAATTACTAAGTACACTCAATTTTGTACCTTTCTTGAATATATAAAATTACAGATTTTTTAAAATTTCCCTTTTAAGGCTATTCCATAATTTAACACCATTTACAGAAATACTCCATTCCTTAGTTTTAATTCTAAATCTAGGGTTTTTTTAAACATCAGTTTCTTTCAACATGTTCCTTCCTCAAACACCATAAATATAGTTTTATGTATATTGATGGACAGTCTGATGCTAAAGTGTAGAGGATTACAAACAGCTAATATAGTGTTTTAACACATTATTATGACTTTTTTGACCATGAGTTGTTTTAATCTAATGAAAACTAGCCATAGCCACACAGACAATCTAACTGACTATTGCTCCAGTCAGACGACTACTTCCTGTTTCTAGAGGCTCCGCCTGCTGTGAGTGATGTCATCAACGGCCACTTTAACATGACCCAAAAATCTCTTTAAAGATCCAAGAAACTAATTATAACTAATCCTAAATAGTTGAAACACACAACAGGATGTTGAGAACTATGAATCAACAAACATAAACAACTGTCTGAGATGTGTTTTTTTTTAAATCAGGCACATGTTCCATTTATTTACACAGAGGAGGCAGGGCTTAAAACCTGTCCTGGACCCAGTTGGCTTCAATGTCTGGGTTCAGGTTAGATGTCTTCAAATATACATTGTATAAACACATAAGAACTGTGTGGATTCACCTGTTCGTAAAGAAAAGACAATCTGTTACTGGTTTAAGATCAACCAGACGTAGGAGAGGGTGAGGTGTAGGTATGTGGACATGCAGAAGAGAGTGGGAGGATGGGGAAGAATGGGGGAGGATCTGCTGGCATGGAGCCAACTCCAGTGAAATCCAAAGACGTTGGCGAGGACGGGAGGATGAAGGGACGGCTGTTCTGCATAATCAATCAGAGACAATGGTGGATGATAGCAAGCATTCCTGCATTCTTGACAGGACTGATTGTATTTATGCAGGGATGGAAGCGGGTTGGGGTGGGGGTGCGGCTGTAAAAAGGATTGGGCTATAAGACGCTGGCAGGTGCATGGAGCACTATAATGAGCTGCCCCCACCGCAAAGCCAAGGACATATACCCAAGAGGAGCTGATTGAATGCCATGCCAATAAAACGAGGCAGTTTCATGCACCATTGACCGAGTTGGCATCCTCACAGTCACACTGTGATGAAACCCCCCCTTCGAGGTCAAGATAATATGAATTACATTTTGTTCCTCTGTGTCTCACACTGCTCTGAGGTGGAATGAAACCCAACCTCTAAGCCAATTTCTCTCTTCTTCTGTTCTTACAGTTTGAGGTTTCCCTTTGATGTTTGCGCTGTATGTCAAAGCGGAGAGAAAATCAGATTGAGTGTTTGTTTGGACAGAAATGAAAAGATCAAATTCGAGTTCACAATAGGTGGGGAAAATAATCAGATTTGAGCCAGCAGTGCGCATACAGCCGGAGAGATCGTCCTTTCATTTTCTGTGTTGGTAGAGCGGCATGTCCCCAAAGTGGACTAATAGAATGCTTGTCTTGTATCTTCTCAGCCATGAACGTTTTTTTTGGTCTCAATTACATTCAGTCTGCGAGCATGCCTCGAAGCCAAATAAAGTCTTTTAGCTAAAATAACAATTTTTTAAAATGAAAGTTTCTTGGTATTATGTCAAAAACAATTTGTTCTCAGTCGTCGGTCTCTTGAAAACGACAGACTTCAAAGGAAGAGCGCATTCAGAGAAACTGAGAACAGAATGGATTGTAGGGTTTTTTTTTTTAATTTAGCTTTATTTATTTTTCTGATCTGTAAGAACTGTTTCAAGCAAGTTGACGTCATTTGGGTCAACAATTCATCACAAAACCCCCTAAAAATATAAATGTTAAACTGGACATAACATGCAGCGTCAAATGAGTGAGATTTCTGCACACAGAGGGACAGAGACAACATGATGGTGGAAACCATAATGTGTTTCTGGAGCGTGGGAACATTTACACGCTTCTTCCTTATAAGCTGTACTTTAGGAACTGTTGTAACACAGAGGATGGTTTTTGTAGATGTAAGGGGGAAACAGTTGGTGATTGGTTATAAACAAGTCACTGTATGGTGACGTAGGACGACTGGTCCTGCTGAACTGGCTGATCAACAAAAAGTCATTTAAAGAACAATTCTAGACAAACCTTTTGACATTTTTAAGAAATATATAATGGAGAATGAAGCCTGTGGTTTTATGGAGTGTATTGTTTATGGATATCCATTGCATTACTTTCTACTATACGGAGCCCACCAGGTGACATGAGATCAAATCAGAAGCATATGTTTTTTCAGTTTAAAGGCATTTTTCATATTTTCTTGAGCCAGTATGTGCTAATATGACCCTTTACATGAAAAGTCATTCAGCCCCATCTGGTGCTTGGATCCAGAATACCACGTTTGCAACTTCTCATTCTCCGGTCTGGTGCCCTGAAGTCTCACAAAGTCACGTATCTCACGAGGGTTAGGCTAACCCAATGTGGCTAGCTGTTATGCTAGTGCCAGAGTGTTTTTTTAGCTCATGATTCCTGCTTTTTTCAATCTCTTCCTGCTTGAACACAGCTGATTTCTTTGAATGAGTGATGAACCGCTCCAGTAGAAAGCTATGAAAGCTGAGGAAACATTTCAACAGTTAGATTTAGGTGTTTCTGAGCAAAGACAATGGTGCTAACATCTTTACGGCAGTGATTTAAAACAGACACTAGGGGGTGCCAAATCAAGCTGTTCACATGTAGTTGTACTAACAGTGGTGTCCATGTGCAGCAGGCGTTGTGTTGAGTTTGTTTGTGGTCATTTCAAGGAAGTAAACACAACATCGAACACAAAGCGTAGATTTAGGAACCTTCTATTTGTCACTGTCGAGCTAAAACCTTGTAACCCCATTTTTCACTATTTTCATGTTTTTACATAAATCAGCTCCATTATTCATCCTTCACATCTATCTGTGGTTTTATGAATGACTTTTCAAAGAAAACATTTTTGGAGCTACAAGGTTTTAGCCTGACAGAAAAAAGTTCTGGCAAAAAAAAAGAAGTATTTTTACACGCTGCATGGTGACGCAGATGTTAGCACTGTTGCCTTGCAGCAAGAAGGTTGTAAGTTCTAATCCCGGCTGCATCCTTTCTGCGTGGAGTTAGCATGTTCTCCCCATGCATGCGTGGGTTTCCTCCAGGTTCCCCCACAGATTACAACATGCCTGATAGGGTTAAACCTAATTGTATGAAATTCGCTTTGGGTAAAGGCAATTAATAAATGAATAAATATAAACTTCAATCACATCAGATGTGAAAGTCTCCCATTAAAGTACTGTAACTCAGATGGGTGAATCAGAAGCTGTCACTTAGTATGTGATGGAAGAGCTAGTTGGCAGACTTTATTAAAAAAGAAAGATCATTCTTTTCTTGAGTGTCGCTCAAAGTGGGCGGAGCTGAGCATCTAGAAACAGAAAGCCGTGTACGGTTTTGTAAACTTTATCAACTTTTTCTTAAAATGTTCTTTTTATTTTAATAAATGGCACCATGGAGGGATCAGTACTGTGCTAGTATTATATGGAGAGAAGTGATCAAACCTCTGTAGGTGAGCTGTCCTTTAGCGAGCCGGTTGTGTAACCATCAAAGTCTTCAGGTGCCAAATCTACGCCCATGCATCCAATATTAATTATTCATCAGAATATTCATGTATGTATTTTTTGGGGAGAAACATGTGTTTTGATCTGTTTTGGTACAGTCTAAGTGAAGGCCCATTGTGTTTGTTTGACCAGAGTCAGTTCATTTAGCTGTTTGACTTCACATAGTCAAACAGGGTTTAGTGTTTTTTGCTTTCTGCAAATCTTTTTGACAAGACCCAAGAGTAATTTAGCCAGCAGGGGTGCAGCAGATGATGTTTTCATTAGAGACATCTGAGGAGAAGCGAGTCATTTGGTAAAGCAAGGCTGGTTGTTAGAGTGCATTATGCACTGCAGCACTGCCTCCTGCTGTCTGTTTACAGTTGCAGCATTTCAAGCCAGTATCACCATGTGCACTATATAAAATATACGTACATTTTCTGCTCTTAGTCCCTGACAGTACTGAAAACACTGATGCACAAACATCTTGGAGCCCTTTCCAGTCCATCCACCTCAGCCCCTTTTGCCCTCTGCTCACTCGTGTTATCAGTTCACTGTTTCCTCAAGGAAAATATAAGTTAAGCTCACCTTATTTACATTTATATGATCAGATTTTGGTTGTTATGGAAGGTATGCAAATTTGCCCTTTTCTGGAATAGATTTGTTGCGAGAAGGAAGAGGAAAATAATAGCATTGCCCTCCAGGAGGAAACAAACCCAAGTTAGGATTTCTGGACCTCATGAATTTTGTAATGATCATTTTTTTGTTTACCGAACCTCCTCCGAGACGTATTGAGACATTTGAGCTGTTGGGATATGTAACATGAGATTGATGTTGACTCAAAATGTCTTCTTCTCTTTTTTCTTTTTCTTTTTTACTGCACATACCCTTTGTTGCTGTCCCTGCAGTCTTCAAAATATCATCTTTCATTTTCTTCACCTGATGGCCTCTAAATTCCTCCATCAGATTGTGATTTTGCGAGATGCAAGGTGGGGGGTGGGCTGCTGGGTGGGTGGGGGGTGCACTCAGGCATTGGTCACATCTTAAATCCTGTGTGTGTTGGAGCAAAAGGGAGGGGGGTGCATATCTGAGGGTTGGCTGGGTGAAAAGGGAAAAAACAAACAAACGATAGCATGTTTGTGAGCGCGAGGGCCCATGAGACGTATAAAATGTGTATGAAGTACGACGCCCGAGTAAAACTCTGCTCTCCCTTGTGAAATGAATGGTTTGCTCTCCTTTGATGTGTGTGTGTGTGTGTGTGTCCAGTGGACGAAGAAAACGGAAAAGCACTTGAGCAAATTGCTTTCTGCCCAGCATACTGCCAGCTGGGGTTGGATTCCTCAGGACGGCGCGGCCCGTCTCATTCTCAGTTCACCCTCCTCCATACCTCGTTTTTTACTTCTTACAAGCATATTGATGAAAGGCTGATGTGGAATATTCAAGTGACACTCCAACTGAGACCAAATATTATAATCAGGTATTAGGAAATTAATTTTCTCCATGGCTGCTCTTTGGCCGGGGTGTTTAACAGGAAGGTAGGAACAGTGGAAGGTGGGGGTGTTTTTGGCCTCCCTCTCCCTTCTCTCTTCCTCTGTGTTTGCAGCAACATTTCTCATGACACACTCTGGTGATCTGATAGCATGCCCCCCCCCCCCCACGCTCTCGTTCACACACACCATGCTCCTGTGCACATACAAATTTGCAGAGGCTCACACATTAACAGCGAAACAGCAATGCCACCCTCTCCACACCACTGAACTGTAAATGACCAAAAGCCACACATCGCATCAAATGCACATAAACAAGTTCATGTCAGAGGAGCACCTCGATGTCCGTCACAGGCTGGAGTTTGTGCAGTGATGGTTTTTCCTGATAGTGGTTCATGTTTTTATCACTCGTTGTGCAAAGGCACAAGGTGGCCAGAGCTTTTGCTGGTGTTTATTTATTAAAATCTCTCATGAACTCATGGTAATGAAACTCTTGCAATGAGTAAATGAGAGATGTGGTCAGTTTGTCCTTCAGCTGTCTAAGCCTATAGCAGCATAACCTAAAGGATGAGCCAGGAAATAGATTTTTTTTATTATTCAAAACTCAGAAGTTATCCAATTTGGGAGTTTATAGACCCAAATAGCTTTCTTGGGCATCATTCATCATGTCTTCTGTAAAAACAAAACAAAAAGAAAAAACAACCTTAGTTTAAGTTTTGACAGCTCTTTATATTTTGATGAACTGATCAGTTCACTTCTCCCAAAAAGCTCTTTCCACATCTGGTTTCTGATCCTATAAAGATTAGAAAAAGTTATTTATGCCTTCATCACAACATGCTTCTACAGTTTCCTGTGTGAGAGTTTAAATCAGTCATTACTACAATAGTTACAGGTACAAGAAAACACATAACTCAGATGCTGCTTCATGCCACTGGCTTCTTGTCCAGTACAGGATTGATTTGAAGATTACAGAAGGTTGATGGTATTTTTAAGGTCCTTTGAGTCCCAGCCTATCTAGACAATCTTAGCTGTTCCCAGATCAGACCACTCTCAAACCGAGCAACAAACTACCACTGCATATCAGATCAGAACAGTCTAGAAAACTTGGAAACAACAAGAGGAAACCCTAAAATCTGTTTCTGTTTGGTGCGTTTTTGTCTTTTAGTGTATTTTTGATAGAAAGTTTTCTTTTAAAGTATTTAGTTCTTAGTTTTTTACTTTACTCTTTGTGGCTCAAGAGGCGTTATTTGCATTTTCCTTTGTTGACTGTTGCTCCTGTTGAGTACTCTGGTGCAATGTTCTTTGTTTAAAAACAGCTAAACGAATAAAGTTGACATTGATATTAACAATCCAATTCAAGATGGCCGACAAAGACAAAGATAGCTGTAACCGTGGCTGTGTCCGAATTCAGGGGTAGGATGCTTATGAGGACGCATTTCGAGACCGATGACGTCACAGCGCCGCGACGAGTGCTGTCCGAATTCAAAGGATACTCATTCATGAGTCCTCAAATGCGTCCTCGCTCCACCCCAATTTCGAGGATGGGTCTGGTGTATCCTCGCTGGCCAAGACTATCCCAGGATGCTTTGCATGCCGGCCGTTGGATTCTACTGATTCATCAATTTTGCAGCAGTAGCAGAAAAAACCAGAGAGCAGTTCAGTTTTAAATGTGAGTTTTTCAAAAGATTATAAAAAGCTTGTGTTTAGGAATGTTTTGCTTATCTTTATATGAAGTTTAATAATAAAAAATCTCCACAAAAGAGGTTGAATGTTTTATTTTTCATGTAATTTAAGACAAGAAATCAATGTGAGCTAGCTTGAATGTTTTAAATGGAAATTTAGGAAATAAGTCACCATAAAAGAGCTTAAAGTGTTTCTTTAGATCCATACACACCACACATGATTATCATTACAATAATTGGGGCTCCTTAACGTTGGCAATGTGGTCAACACATCCTTTTCCAAAATAAAAGACTTGAGTGCCTCTATCTGTTCACGTCTTAAAGAAAAGCCCAAATCTAAATCGTCTAAAGTTGATGACAAGGCCGTATCAAACGAATGCGGCTCCCGAGAGTCCGCCATGTTGTTTACTTTCAGAGTCGAAGCTCTGCCGTCATCAGCTAATCCCGCCCACCAAGCTATTAAAGCATTGTGATTGGCCTGGTACGAGACTGACCGGACCAATCAGTGGGCTGCTGAGGTTCCAATGAGTGTGGCGAGACCAAAGTCTGCAGAGCAGATCTGATGGTAGGCTACAAAAATGCCACAGTCAAGAATGTTTCTAAAGAATGAGATGACAATGAGTGTAACACCAACGAACCAAACCACGTCCTTTTGTTAATGGGTAAATATTAAAAGCTTATGAAGGCATGGCATGCACTACTCTGCTTAAAACTTTGGCCTTAACTGTTAGAGTCAAACCAATTCAACTTGGACACCACACAGACTGACCTTAGCAAATGCAAAATGGCAAAAAAACACTCAACAGTTTGACAGCTACGGAGCTAAAACCTGATATGGAAGTAGCTGGGAGTACTTTATGAGATAGTGTGAGATTACTTTCTCAACTTATGATGATCTTAGTTTAACACTCTGGCATGAATGGCACTGATCGATATGCATTCCTTAAAGGAACACAAGGCCTTTAATTAATTAAAGAATCTACTTTAGTTCACCCAGCTTCTCCTGCTCATCTAAATCCATCCCTTCATCTCTCCTCTTTCAGTCTCTGCTTGTCCTTTATGTAGTTAATTAGGAGGCTGGAGTCCATCGGTGTCACTGCTCTTGTGTTTTATTGTTCCTCCCTCCTGCCACACACACACACACACACACACACACACACACACACACACACACACACACACACACACACACACACACACCCTCCGACCCCCAGCGTGGAGACATCATTAACCCTCCCCCACAACACACAGATACACACACTTCATGCCAGAGTTTCCACAGTCCTGCCTGTTCCCGCCTGGCATGGTCATCCATCTCTCTCCTCACCCACCACCACCCACCCAACCACTGCTGCAACCCCCTCCTTCCTCACACCTCACTTCCCTCCTACCACCCCTCTACCTGAGAGCATTTGTCTTCCTCTCGCTCTGTGAGCCGTGGCCAATGCAATGAAGAAAGACAGACCGGAACAAAAAAAAAAAAAACTCCACTGGCAATATGCAAAAATGTGAAAAGGTAGATGCGGGTTGCCCTGGCAACGACTCTGAGGTTATTTCCAAGCACTGATGGAAATCAATGTCATGTGCCAGGCAGGCAGGCACCTCGGTCCTCAGGAAAATTAGAAAAAGTGGGGGTTGAGGGAGAGGAGGACGAGGAGGGAGGGCTGAAGGGACAAAGAAATATGCAGAAAAGAAATCAGTCTTTTTTTCCGCTGGAGGCATTCTGCTGTGCTGTTGGGTTCCCATCATAGGTCACTTTCCTTTAGATTTTTGTTTCTTCCTTTGCATTCATTGTAAATGTTTCCCCTTCTCTGCACACCCAACACTAACACATTTTTTCATACAAATTATGAAAACAAATATTCTTCTGGTGAGACGAATTACATATTTTGAGAGCCACTGTGATTGAACTGACCTATAACAACTCTGCCTTATGTGTTACCATGAAACTTTACACACAATAACAATAGTTGTCTTTTCTGGAAAATTCTGATCATGTAAATTATAGGATTAACTCGTCCTGACCGGGCAGGGCGAGTCTGATTCCACATTTCTCTCCAGAATTACAGCCCACATCCTTGATTTAGAAAATTACAGCTCAGAGAGATTTGTTTTTCCTGCCTGTTTGGATGGAATTGCAGCATTGAAAAAAAAAAAGAAGCAAATTTTCAGTTGGAAGCACTCTGAATTACAGCTCTTTGGTGACAAGTTTTACATGTGGCTGGTTCATGTGGGGCATATGAGGCGACTGCAGACAAATTGCAAGAGTGATGCCCCCACTGTGCTAACGTTTTTATCACAATTTAGTCACAGAATGTCTCAAATATGGCCCAGTTAATTCTCAGTTTACTCAAATTTTATTAGCCATTTGGTCACCATCCTCTCCTAAAGCTGACTCATTTTCCTGCCCTTTTTAATTTCCTAAAACTAAATTAGGCCAGGTTCAGACAGGTTTGAGACTCTCAGAGAACATTTGTCTGGCTAATCTTATTAAATTTTACAAGAAGTTTTTTTATATATATGTTCAAAGGCTGCATGGTGGTGCAGTTGATAGCACTTTTGCCTTGCAGCAGTAAGGTTGTGGGTTTGCTTCCCGGTTCTGCAGCCCCACTCTGTGGAGTTTGCATGTTTTCCCCATGCATGTAAAGGTATAGCCTTCCTCCCACAGACTAAAAACGTGCATGTTAGGTCAATTGAAGCTAAATTGTCCCTATATGTGTGACTGGTTGTTTGTCTCTGTGTGGCCCTCTGGTGACCTGTCCAGGGTGACTCTCACCACGTGACTGCTGGGGATAGGCACCAGCTCCCCGTGACCCACACTGGAGTATAAAGCGGTCCAGAAGGTGAATGTTGATGATGGAGTGATGTCCAAAGTCCAACTTAAGAGCATTTCTCTGCGACAAGCAGGGAAATTGAGAATTCTCATGATCATTTTGTCAGCTCCTTCACAAAATGACATTCGCAACTTGTTACCAACACTCACAGCCCAGTGGGGTAATGGCTTCATGATCAGGGCGCAAAAACTGGAGATAAAATCAGGGATTAGGAGGGTTTTTTTCTGATCTGTTACTCAAAGTTTTTATTATTATAGTTTCTTCAACTAGTTTGAGTTTTTTTTTAAATCTAATCAAGTTAGAAAAACCTCTGACAATTCTTGGAAAGCTCAAATTTGATTGGTCAAACACATCAGTGGTACTCTGATCAAATGTGTCAATTAACTAGTTACCGTTGTTCTAAAAATCTCCATTAAAACAGGTGTGTTTTGGCTGGTCTGGTGCATACAGGTGTGTAACACAACACCAAGGAGGAAAGACATCAGCAGTGACCTCAGAGAAGCAACTATTGCTGCCCATTAATCTGAGAAGGGTTAAAGGTCATTTCCAGACCATCTTTTCCTGGCTGGCTCGCCATAGTGGGTGTTTTAGGGAATTTAGATGAAAGCTAAACCGGTGGAGACAAGTATCTGGAAATAACCCAACAGCTCCACCATAATGGCCTTGATTAGCAGGTTAAAGGTTAAAGTTCATGTCAGGACAATAATAAAAAGACTCAACAAGTTTGGCATGTTTGGAAGGGTCTGAGGACAAAAAACCTCCTCTCACAACAAAAAGAAAAAACTTGACAGAATGAATTAGGTTAGCAAAGTTACATCTGGCATAAGAGAACACATCCAAAGTAAAAATGTCTACCCATAATGCACAGCTTCACGTTATTTAAAACCAAACACAGCACGTTAGAACAAACAGCTGACACCAACAGTCTATAGAGACCAAAGTATTCCAGAGTACAACATAAACTTGACAGCTGACGTTTGGACCAAACTGGGACAGAAAACAGGACAATGATCCTAAAGTTTCCATTTTGCCATAATTTAAAAAATACTACTAATAATGTGGGCTCTGCTGTGTGCGTTCTTACACTTGAGGTCAGAATTAAATAACTTTCAAGCCTCATAAAGACTGGATCAGACTGGATGTTGTGAAATGTGAAACCTTAGAACCTATAAGAGGATGGATTTATTTTCTCACAACTGTAAACCTTTTTGGGGCATTACCTGCATGCTCCCTGTATTAATGCTACAAAATCTCATAGAAACACTTTTTCTGGGTGGTGACCGGAGTCAAAACCTTGGAGAAGGGTGATTTCTGTTACCACTTGCAGCTTCAACAAAACACAGAATCCATTTATCCGTTTTGAATGATTTACTCATAAACTATAATTTACAGTGTAAACTGTTAGAAACCACAGGCTGTCATTGATAAGTATCACTGTGTATCACTGTGGCAGGCTGCTGTGGAATAGATGAGCCAAGCGTGCCAAGCCAATAGGTCCTTCCTTCTCATTTGCATAGCTAACATGGCATTCACACTCCAGTTGACACATTTGCAACCGCCACTTATCCTATTACTGGCTGTCCCTTGTCACAGCATTGTTTGCTGCATCTGCACTCTTTCTCACTGCCAGCAGCTTGTCTCCCACTGTGCTCCATGGCCGAGCGCTCAAAGGCTGCCTGGATGCAGCAGAACCGAACCCAAAGAGGCGCTCGCTCAGACATGTCTGGAAACACATGCTAGAGCACTTGTGGAAAGGAATACACACATTCTGTGCTACTCTTTGTGATGCATTCCAGTTGATGCACATTTGGTAGAATTATGATAATGTAATTATGGTGATCCAAAGTAAACTGAACTGTATGTTAATCCGTTTTCAAATAGTGTTTAGTGTAGAGTTTAATTTCAACTTGTGGTTGTTTGCAGATTGTTGAAATAATGCTTTGAGCTTATGTAAATGTGTGATTAGAATAAATTTTCCTGAGCTTCTTTGTTTTGTCCTTTGATACTTCTCGAGTAAGTAATGTTCATTTGAGTGCAGAGGAGACATATTTTATTCACACACACACACACATGCATAATGTTCCTATTGCTCCGTGTGTATTACTGTGGGCCTCTAATATTTTGTCATTAAGGTTTAATTTTTGTCGGCGCCTTTGTTCTGCGTGTTTAATTTGAGTCTTAAATAAACTCCCCTGACCCTGCAGCCATTTCTGCCTTCATTTTCTCCCCTGCCTTCCCCCCCCCCCCCCCCCCCCCCCCCCCCCCCCCCC